>NDXB01005577.1:98384-110618 GCA_002631895.1 Agapornis roseicollis | reverse complement strand
GAAAAGAAAAGAAAAGAAAAGAAAAGAAAAGAAAAGAAAAGAAAAGAAAAGAAAAGAAAAGAAAAGAAAAAAGAAAAGAAAAGAAAAGTCAATGTGATTAGGAGAGGCAGTCACTTCAGTGAAGATACTCAAAATGGTTATTCCATTCCACTTCTCAACCTCTTACTTCCTTCCCTTGGAGCAGGCTGCTTTATCTAGAGCCAGCTGATGTTATCTGTAATGCCAGCAACTTTTTACAAACCCGCATTTAGTCCAGAATTTCATGACATAGTATGATAGTGTAGATTCCCATATTACCTAATGAAGGTTGAATTGAATAGCATTTCTTTTATGCTTAGTAGAATATCAACACAGAAAACAGCAGGATCAAGTATTCAAGAAGCAGTATAGGATGACAGCAGAATAGTACATTTTTCCTATTCATGTCTCATCTCTAAAGAGAAAACTTCCCCTTGCCTGCTTCCCTTCCTTCTCCCTTGAGATACATTCCCCAGTATTCAGTCACTTTGCATGCCAGGCAGCAACTACTGAATTGATGATGTCAGCAGCAGATGCTGTCTCTTGCTATCCCTATACCCAAGCACTGTAAGCTGCACCCTGCTTTTCTAAACTACCACAGCACAAATAATGCCATTATATTTGCTTGTAAAGGCCTGTCAAGCACTTTGATGACACCAGATAATTTTGAAGATCATAACAGGAAAGACACCAGAAACAAAAGAACCCCCACAGCACTCATGTCTGCTATTTAAATAACCTCCCACCCCCAGACAGAAGACTAGAAGCAATCTCATTATTTACAAATTGGGATATTGCATGCCATCTCTCTGGATTATCTATGGGAGTACACAAACCTACCTTAGAAATTCTTTGTCATGCCATATGGGAGCAGCTCTGGGAAAGTGTTCCTTAAAAAAAAAAACAGAAATCTACTGCACACTACTAATTTAAGCTCCAGCAGAGAGAAATAGAACTCTGAAAATGTTGCTTGCTCAGAAGAGAAGCTGTGTGCCTCTAAGCTATGTAGTGTGAAGGCAGTTACACACCTGAGGTGTGCACCAGGTTGATATAGCGCAGCTATTAGGCAAGAAGCAATAGCAATTCAAATAATTAAATTCTTCAATTCTGCACAGCAGCATATACCTTTGTCCAGTGTCCATTACCTCGTCTTAATGCATTCCAGCTGGATGGATATACTATTTCTGAAGGGAATGAATATATAGGGCCTAGAACCAATAGCTTTTCCTGAATCTTAATGGAAACCCAACTCAAACACTAGCCATGATGAACCTTCTCCACATCTCCTATCCTCTCAGTTAATAATTCTCAGAGATACCAAATAGCAGGCACTACTGTCTGTTCACATAATTTGTCAGCTATCCTGCTCAGAAAAGATCTGATTAAAAATCATATTCTCTAGTATCATTCTACTGTATTTCCTACTATTTCTTCTTAGTGTCTCATGTCTCCCTCAGTCTTTCTTACTTTCTTACTGCAGTGGTGTGAAAAACTTATTTCAAATGGTTCTTACTTGGGTAGCTAAACGCTGTTATTTTGCTGAAGTGTCATTTACTCATTGACGCTAAATAATATCTCAAGAAAAATAAAGTATTAGCTAGCATTTTGTTTTAGAGAACGCTTTTAATTTAGGAACTGTCTGGATACGGGCAAAATATATGCAAGTGAAAAAATTTGATATCTCTGATATTTTTTTTTAGTTATGAAATAATAAACAGCTTTTTATGAGACAGTTATATTTCATTAGATTTTAATATATTCATGGAATGAAAACAGATTCCCATTGTGTAGTGTGTTGCCAAGTAGTAGTAGTAACTTTATTCAAAATCAAATTTCTTCCTTTTAATAGGTAGCTATTTAAGCACCATAGAAACAAGGCAGTAGTGTTTTATAAAATGTTCTAGTAGTCCTCTGGACTTTTTTCAGTTCTCGCTACAGATATGTAATTTAGCTCCTGTATCTGACCAATCGTGCTAGAAAAAAATAAACCTCATAGGCAGAGTTTTTAGTAGTGACAAAGTTCGTCAAAGTAAATGAAACTGCATGTATGATTTGCTACTGAAAAATTTGAGAGAGCAACATACAAGGGGAAACACTATTTGTGAAATAACTTTCTGAATAACTGCACAATTACAAATGATTGTGCAGTTGTAGGTGAAATCACACAAGTCAGTGTGTTTGTGCATGTAGCATTTATAAATGTACTCTAGAAGATGGAATAGACATCTTTTGAAACCAAGCTTCTCTTGGCTGAGATACTAATTGTACAAGACTGATTTGGATCAATATACTTAAATCATGGACAGTTTGTTCTTCCACGGTTCCTACTTCATTCTGTAAACTGGAAATACAGCAAGCATAGCTCAAGGGATATGTTAGTAATATTCTTCTATATGGAACAGTGAATTTAATCCTAAGAGCTGACCCTATGACTTGGAGGTAGCATTGCAATCTTCACTCATCAGATCACTTTGTAAGTACAAACTAAATAGGCATTTCTTTAGCAGTCCTTTCCACTAGCAAGTGTTGCATTATTAATCTTCTTAACCTTAAAAAAAAAAAAAATCCAGTGGTAAAATTAATAACAGACTAATGTGCTTGTAGAAAATGTGTCAAGAAATGCTCAGAATTTTACTGAATGGTGACAAAACGGTGAATTCATTTACCCCATCTTAATTTTCCTGCTGTCATAAGGTTTTTACACCACACTCAGAAATCCCTGCCTTATGCTGTCTTATTCAGTGTTTCTCTGCCTCTGTCTTTGAGGAGATACTTCATCATAAAAAAGAGGGATGCATTGAAACAGTACAGATTTTCCTTATATTCCCCAAAACGAGCCATTTTATGCAAGGTCCTCTTCAAAAATGCATTGGTCACACTCTTTGAAACATTTTATATGACCTCTGTTTTCACAGAATCATAGGATAGTTAGGGTTGGGAAGGACCTTAAGATCATCTAGTTCCAACAACCCTGCCATGAGCAGGGGAACACCTCACACTAAACCATGTCACCCAGTGTTTCATACAATCTGGCCTTGAACACTGCCAGGGATGGAACACTCACAACCTCCCTGGGCAACCCATTCCAGCATCTCACTACCCTAACAATAAAGAATTTCTTCCTTAGATCCAATCCAAACCTCTCCTGTTTAAGTTTGAACCTGTTACCCCTTGTCCTGTCACTACAGTCCCCAATGAAGAGTCCCTCCCCACCATCCCTATAGGCCCCCTTCAGATACTGCAAGGCTGCTAGGAGGTCTCCACGCAGCCTTCTCTTCCCCAGGCTGAACAGCCCCAACTCTCTCAGATTGTGTGGAAGACAACTTACTTCTGCAAGTAATAGAGGAGCCGACAAGGAGAGGTACCCTTCTTGACCTCGTGTTCACCAACAGGGAAGGGCTCGTTGGAAATGTGACACTTCAGGGCAGCCTTGGATGCAGTGATCATGAGATGGTAGAATTCAAGATCCTCAGGACAGTGAGAAGAGTGTGCAGCAAACTCACTGCCCTGGACTACAAGAGAGCAGACTTTGGCCTCTTCAGGAACCTGCTTAGTAAGGTTCCATGCAATATAGCCCTAGACAGCAGGGGGGCCCAAGACTGCTGGATGATATTCAAGGATCATCTGCTACAAGGTCAGGAGTTCTGCATCCCAACTAGAAGGAAGTACAGCAGGAGGGCCAGGAGACCTCTTTGGATGGATAAGGAGCTGCTGAGAAAAATTCGAACGAAGAAAGATGCTTATAGAAGTTGGAAGCAAGGACAGGTGGCCTGGGATGAATACAGCATATCTCTTAGTACTAATGTTTCCCAAGCCATAACTATGGTACGAAAAGGTACTACTGCCTTCATTATAGTGAGGGGAAATTAAAGAACAAAGAACTATGTGAATTGGCAAAATCATCGAAGGCCTGTGAGGGAGCAGGAAATTGTATATCAGCCTTGTAGCATAACCAGTGTGTCAGCTTCCTCTTTGAAAAGAATAAATGGTCCTGAAACTACTGAATGGTTACTGAAATCAATATGCAAGAAATAAAAAATAGATATTTGTTAGTTTCTGCAATACTTTTGCCTCTGAGGTAAGGTTTATTTTTCAAATTTCATAACTGATGTACTTTGAAATTACAAATCTGGGCAGATCTTCAAGCAGAAAAAGCAAAATATTCAAAATATAGAATTCTGAAGAAATCAGTGTAAATCACTGCCAAGTGCTTATATTTATGTAACCTGTATAGAATCATGGAATCATAGAATCATAGAATAGTTAGGGTTGGAAAAGACCTTAAGATCATCCAGTTCCAATCCCCCTGCCATAAGCAGGGACACCACACACTAAAACATGCCACACAAGGCTTTGTCCAACCTGGCCTTAAACACTGCCAGGGATGGAGCACTCACAACTTCCTTGGGCAACCCATTCCATGCCGCACCACCCTAACAATAAAGAATTTCTTCCTTATATCCAACCCAAACTTCCCCTGTTTAAGTCTGGACCCATCACCCCTTGTCCTCTCACTACAGTCCCTAATGAAGAGTCCCTCCCCAGCCTCCATATAGGCCCCCTTCAGATACTGCAAGGCTGCTAGGAGGTCTCCATGCAGCCTTCTCTTCTCCAGGCTAAACAGTCCCAACTTTCTCAGCCTGTCTTCATATGGGAGATGCTCCAGTCCCCGGATCATCCTTGTGGCCCTCGTCTGGACTTGTTCCAACAGCTCCATGTCCTTTTGATGTTGAGGACATCAGAACTGCACACAGTTCTGAGACCTTCAGGTGAGGTCTCATGAGAGCAGAGTAGAGGGGCAGGATCACTTCCTTCAACCTGCTGGTCACGCTCCTTTTGATGCAGCTGAGGATACGGTTGGCTTTCTGGGCTGCAAATGCACACTGAAGCCAGCTCATGTTCATTTTCTCATCGATCATCACCCCCAAGTCCTTCTCCAAAGGGCTGCTCTGAATCTCTGGCCAACCTGTAGCTGTGCCTGGGATTGCTCTGACCCAGCTGTAGGAGCTTGCCTTCTCCAAATCCTTTGTTGCCAGTTCACCAAATAGCTTCCAGAGGGGGCCTATATTGTCCCTTGTCTGTCTTTTATTCACAATGTACCTATAGAATCCCTTCTTGTTATCCTTAACATCCCTAGCTACGTTTAATTCTAACTGGGCCTTAGCTTTCCTCACCTGGTTCCTAGCCTCCTGGACAACATCCCTGTATTCATCCCAGACCACCTGTCCTTGCTTCCACCTTTTATAAGCATCTTTCTTCGTTCGAATTTTTCTCAGCAGCTTCTTATCCATCCAAAGAGGTCTCCTGGCCCTCCTGCTGCACTTCCTTCTAGTTGGGATGCAGAACTCCTGACCTTGTAGCAGATGATCCTTGAATATCATCCAGCAGTCTTGGGCCCCCCTGCTGTCTAGGGCTATATTGCATGGAACCTTACTAAGCAGGTTCCTGAAGAGGCCAAAGTCTGCTCTCTTGAAGTCCAGGGCAGTGTGTTTGCTGCACCCTCTTCTCACCGTCCTGAGGATCTTGAATTCTACCATCTCGTGATCACTGCATCCAAGGCTGCCCTGAAGTGTCACATTTCCAACGAGCCCTTCCCTGTTGGTGAGCACAAGGTCAAGAAGGGTACCTCTCCTTGTCGGCTCCTCTGTTACTTGCAGAAGGAAGTTGTCTTCCACACAATCGAGGAACCTCCTGGATTGCTTGTACCGGGCCATACTGTCACTCCAACAGATGTCAGGGTGGTTGAAGATGAAGATGAAGATGAGGAAAAAGGCCTGCAAGCATGAGGCTTTTCCTATCTCTCTGTAGAGGGCTTCATCCACAGAGTCATCTTGATCAGGCAGTCTGTAACAGATCCCCACCGTTATATCTGCCATCGCTGTTTTCCCTTTAACCCTGACCCACAAACTTTCTGTTAACTGCTTACCTGCCCCCAGAGAGAGTTCCATAGTCTCCAGCCTATCCCTAACATAAAGGGCAACACCCCCTCCCCGTCTACCGGGCCTGTCTTTCCTAAAAAGCCAGTGCAGAAATGTTTTAAAATTCCCTGTGCTTTCTATTGCAGAAGCTGTTAAGTTTCTACCATGATAAATTCTGCTCCCAAAATCAGAAACACTTCACATAAAGCACACAATATGATGTATATGTCCTGAGCCATAGCAAGAACCTCTTAATTTAAACTTATTTGCCCTATTCAAGTGATTCAGCATGTAATTAAAGCCTATTGCATTATAAAAATTAGCTACAGATCACCACTTGTTATAAATGTGATTCACAGGGGATAAGCCTACTTGATATTCGGGATGGCAGAAAAATGTTTGAGGGCAGAATCGAGATCAATACACACATTTTTTTCGATCTTCCCTGTGGTAGTAGTGTTGTACATTTTGGCATCTCTGTCTTGTCAACTGTAATGAAAGAAATTGTCATTCAAAATAAGACCAATTAAAAACTGATGTCCTGAAAAAAAAAATAGCCCTACAGACTTTTTTATCTTTTGGATCCACCATGTTCAGCAGACCACCATGGCATGGATTGCCATTAATATGTCATTTCCCTTTCCTGTTATCACAATATAAAAGACCTTAGCTCTGACCTTTCTATCAAAACATCCTTTGTTTAGAATGAAAGCTATTCACTGTTAGACCCTTATCTATGGAGCTTAGCCAGCAGATCAAATCCAAAGAGCAGAATTCGTTTACTTTGTATTAAATGAGCTCAGTTAAGAAGTTTCAATTTTGGCAGAAAGGTGCATTAATCACAAGGAAAAGAACAGATCTCACTTTTCACAGCTTCTGGTTTACTTTCAATACAGTTACACAGTAAGGCTTTTGTTCCTTAAAAGTAGCGCTGTATTTAAATACAGTAAATATAACAAAATTACCTTCTTAAAATTACACTAGTTCCTACAGTACAGGATGTCCATAATGACCTCAGTGTTGCATGACTAACTTTACAGCTTCAAAAAGGTTCTAAATTAGTTTGGACAGATGGGTTTTATCCAGAGGAAATCAATGAGGTTTTGTGAGTCTGACTTAATTTTTATGCAGCCAGTACTTTGAGATGAAATTAAAATATGTATAAAAAACATATTAAAGTTTCCCTTGGGTTCATAGTTGTTTGTACATTTACAAGGTGTTAAAGAGATGATTTAAAAACTAACTATATAAGGGATCAATGCAAGTATACTGATTTATGGCCTTTCATGACATTTTTGACACTTCTGGCCTAATGTCTTGTGTGTTTTGAACCACTAATTATCTTTTAATTCATAAGGGTTTGGTAAGATTTTATAAGTGTAATATAATATATAAAGCTGTATCACATGGAAAGTTTTAGACAAAACCCCACACTTTACAAGTCGTAAATAAAGATCTGCTGCACCAGGTAAAAACCCACATGATCACAGTACCCCCAGATGGGGAGGGATTCCCTATCTGCCAATGAAATGGGCAAATTTCTGACTCACTGTTGAGCACTGAGGGTCAAAATCTGTGCAGATTTTGATTGCTTTAAATACAAATCAGAACAAAAAAGTCAGATTTTCCTGGATTTAGTGCTTTCATATCCAACCAAAAGGGTTAGCTGCATGATCAGCTATGGTCTGGTCATCTCCAGGACTATACAACAACAGGGAAAACTGTAGCAGTACTTGTGTTTCAATGATGAATAACAGGAGAACATTTTCATTATTAATTAAAAGTGAGAATTTGAAAACTCAGAGTCACAGTCATCAAAAGAAAAAAGTACAAAGAAAAACCTTTGATACACTCAAATTTCATATATGTTCTGAAAGTGTTTACAGAAAAAAGCATATGAATTATAAAGTTCTAGAACAATGAACAGAAGCTGAAATGTTATTCTGCAAATCCTTATGAATTGAATATTTCATACTCTTTTGATGAACAGCCTCAACTTAAATGTACAATTGACTCAGAGCAAGTAGAAAGGTTCCAATAGTATTTTCAAATAGTACTTAAGTTCACAAAACTAAAAATCCCATTGATGTTCCATTCTCACTACTGAATCCTCTTTTTAAACACCTATTTCTTAATTTTCATGTAATTATTTCCTACATCATAGCTGAGAAACTTACTAAACTGCAACATTGCATAAACTTGAAAAGTGTGTTCCCTAATTCAGTGCAGTCATTATTCATGAGCACTTGGAACCTCATCAATGATTTCCCCGATGCCTTCTTATAGATGCAAAGATGGTTTACTGTGGACACATGCACTAAAACTTTATGTATATTAAATGTAGCCTTCAGTATGCAGATTGTAACTAGAGGGAACCCAGGGTGGACCTTCTCTTTCCCTAATCTCTAAATATATATAAAATGTTTACTATAAGCATATACGTTCCTAGTAATTCATACATAGATTTTCTGTTAGTTGAAATTTATTTATTTCAACTTGTGAATCAAGTTTTTAGTGCCATAGAATCACCTAGGTTAGAAAAGACCTTTAAGATCATGAAGTTCAAAAGTTAACCCAAGATTGCCAAGACCACTACTGAACAGTGTCACTAAGTGCCTCGCCTACATGGTTTTTGAATACTTTCATCGACAGTGATTCCATCACTTCTCTGGGAAACCTGTTCCAATATCTGACTACTTTTTCAGTGAAGAAATATTTCCTAAAATCCAGTCTAAACATGGATAACCAGTTAACAACTAAGCCATGTAATGCCTGAGAAAATTTTCAGGAGAAAGTAAGACAAGGAATACAGAGCATTTAAATAATTACAGTTTCCCAGGGAGAGTAAATTTTAAAGTCTTAGTAATAAAAACTTCAATTATTAAAAACCTAAGCAAAAGTATTCCTCTTCCTCTACATTTTGCCTGGTTTTGTGATAATTACTGGTGATGATGATTAATGCTGATCACTGTGCTGAATCTTACTGAGGCATCCTCT
Organism: Agapornis roseicollis; assembly: GCA_002631895.1. Classification (NCBI taxonomy): domain Eukaryota; kingdom Metazoa; phylum Chordata; class Aves; order Psittaciformes; family Psittacidae; genus Agapornis; species Agapornis roseicollis. Next base: position 101,685 of record NDXB01005577.1, on the reverse strand, counting down.
TTTCCACAATACCATATCCAGCTTACTGTTAAGGTCTTCGTTTTATCCATGTTGGGTCTGTGGCCATGATGTTCTCCTGCTATTTCCTGGTCAGGGACATGAGAAGGGTGGTGGGGGAGTCAAGTAACAGAGCTTCAGGAAAACAAAACTTTAAATCAGCTCTTGAGGGCCATTTCTCCTATTCCCAGCATTTTGCTTTGAAGACAAAGATTGTCTTACTAGTAGATCATCTGAGTCACGCAGTTCAGTGAACTATTTCAGCTGCTTTCTGATTCCTTTGTGTTACCAGAAAGTCTCTTCATGTGATCAGGGAAGCTACAGTCCTGAAACTCTGTGCACACGGATACTCACTTCTACATCACAGCTTCCATTCAGTTTGATCTCTGCCTACACAGGCTCTTATGATTTCAGTGACTGTATTCTTCTGTATAGTTGGTGATAAATACTCCCCTTAATTCTCCTTTCCACCTCTTCATATGCAACTCTTCATGAAGCAGCATGTTTTCTGCTTTCAAAGATGTACGTATAGTCAGCTACTGTCTGAGTGGATACAAGCTGAAGAAATCAAAGAGGAAAACTAATGTTATTTTTTGTATGCAAAGTCTATCCTTTAATATTCTGTATAAAATCATATTGGAAAAATCTTTTCCTACTTTTATTAAATAGCAGAACTATACAGCAAACCTTAAGAAATCTGTATAATAACATACTGGTATTGGGTATTTTTATCAACATATACAGAAGAAATTTTAATATTTTCAAATGAATAGCATACTTACATGTATAATCTGATTACCTTCTAGCAAAATGAACCATGCTACTGTGTACCAAAAAAGCTATGTAGAGGATGTATTTGAATTTCTATTCCATAAGTATATATAAACAACATAACATTCTGGAAAACTTTGCAATTAGCTTCTAAATTACTTTAGAGCGCTTAAGCCATGAATCAAGCTAAGAAATAATCTCCCTAAAACTCATTAATCAAATCAAGTATATAACATTCCTTAACTAATGCTGTCCATTCCATGATGTGTGTACAGAAAGCTTTCTTTTTTTCTTCTTGCATAACTGTTTATATGCACATTAAAGAAATATACTCAGCAATGCTAGCAGTGGTTCCAGTAAAAGAGTACCATGAAAACAAACCTGTAATAAAAAGACTGATTATTAGTTGGGATATAGGAAGGAGCTTATAGAAGCAAAGGTAGGTGTACAAAACTTTCTGGGTCCAAATTCTTAAGGAGTTTAAAAAAAAAAAAAATAATAATGTCTGAGTACAATCCACATCATGCATTTTAATCAACCTGAGTTTCTTCGAGCTTCAGATTTTAAAAGAAAATAAAAACTGAAAGTGAAACTCAGATTGAGAGCACTAGATTTTATCTTGTTTTACGTAAAAACCTAACAAAACTGTGAATTTTTCTTGCTTTCAGCATGAAACTATAAATCACCTCAGGTTTTCTCAAACATTTAATTAACCTTAAGGTCACTTCCTCAGGGTTAAATGCTGTTGTCACTGGAGAAAATGGGATTTTTGCCATTGACTTTAGTGCAATCAAGCTTTGGCCCGTAGTGAATTATTTAAGTGAAGCCGGTTAGTATGAGCTGGGGAATACTTTGAGATAAAACTGAATAATTACTTAGTGGGACTAAGTAACAAACAAGGAGATATTACTTAGAATTAATTATTAATTTATCTCTATTGATCAGATTTTCTAGTTAGCAAAAATTTGAAATCTGTCATTTTCTTCCAAATTTCAGAACATCTTAAAAATTTCCCATTAGAAAGGTTCACAAACTAGGCTAATTTTCCATGTGTTTTTGATTGATACCAGACACAGTGGTAGGTAAAAAAAATATTACAGTAGTTCTTCAAATACTTGGTTGCATTCAAAATGGAAATTCTAGAATAATGGTTTTCAAGTAGAAAGGACAGTATATGTAGTTTGGGATTTGGGTATTTCAATCATTAGTGTCAGCTTTTGCTGTAGATACGTACTTGGAAATACAGGTAGGCACTAGAAAGATTTTAGAAAATATTTTAGATCCTACTTGAAGTCCTAGTATGTGTCTAACTGTATAGTATCAAATACAATATATGTTTGATAGTATCATTTTTAGCCCTTAATAAAACCCACAAAATAAATGTTGTAAATGAACCAGGTAGGTGCCAACAGACAGATATGGAAATGATTAACAAAATGCAGAGCTTTAATGGAAGTCTTTCCAGTAATCACTATGGGAATCTCAGTTGAGCCCAGAGGCTCTGATTCAACAAAGCATTTAGGAACCTAGCTTCCTATTGATTTCCCATTTAAATTAATGGGAAGTTTGGGCCTAAATACGTCATTAAATTTGGGACTGAGTGATTAGGCTTTAGTGATATTTTCAGCACACAGATTTAGTGGAAAGGGTTACTTTGTATTAGGGGGTTCCAGTTATCTGTTGATAAAATCAAAACCACTCATCACACTTGTTCATTCTTTACTGTGCATAGGTATGCCATGGAACGTCAAAGAATACTAGCTATATTTGCCCATTTCTGCAATTATATATATGTGCATTACTCCATCTGTATTTTCCAGATCTGTCTTACAAGCAACTATTGTAAATCAACAAGTGCAAATCTAGTCCTTACATGTTGAATTCTGAACATACACTACTATATCTCTACATGAAAAGGACACTAGAAGGGGACCGCAAATCTTTTGGAATATTCTGCCTGCTTTTTTGAGAGGAGCAGGAACTTATCACTCCATACAGAAGCAAGCTTGATCTGTGAATGGATCCATGCTAAACAGCATATAGAAATCAAAACTTCCTTGTTTGCATGCAACCTGTCGTATAAAGAACATACTTTGCCTAGAAATTCTATGCATACATTCAAATAAATATTTAATTTGGGACTATCTCATTGTGGTGTCTTTAGAGATTGCTATTTTCCATATACATAGTAAATTTATTATATTAATTTTTTCATTCAGTTTTCGTATTCATCTCTATGTCTCCATCATTGATATGTGCACTTTTGTCCAAATACAAATACATTATATTTCTCTTTACTTACTAGACAGGCACTATACTCTGAAAAAAAAAAATAGCATATGTATAGTAAACAAGAAATAAATGTCTTAAAGGAAAAATCGCAGTTTTAGTTTCTAGGCTATTTTATATACACATCTATGAGGCTGTGAGGGAGCTGCTAAAGCCTCATATTACTTATTACAATACCAGAATAAACTATGATGATATCTTCAATTTATATCTAAAAAAAAAAAAAAAAAAAAAAAAAAATTTT
>NDXB01005577.1:73080-83178 GCA_002631895.1 Agapornis roseicollis | reverse complement strand
AAAAAAAAAAAAAAAAAAAAAAAAAAAAAAAAAAAAAAAAAAAAAAAAAAAAAAAAAAAAAAAAAAAAAAAAAAAAAAAAAAAAAAAAAAAAAAAAAAACAACCAACCAAAAAAACCAAAATGCCATTACATTAAATTGAGATTTGAGGTTTTCTGGTCTAATTTCATATTCTTCTCTTAATGCATTTATTGATCATCAAATGGAAAGTTTGTTAGTTAAAACCCAGGATAGCAATGAATAGTGAGACAAGAAGATAGGAAATATGAAAACTAGCAAGTGTGAGAAGTAGGACAACAGAAAGAGCTATTACATTCTGCAATTTCAAAAAAAATCAAGACAAAAAGAGTATTTACTTTTCTATATGTGTCTGGCTACTCAAAATCAACCTGATAAACCAGTTTATGTTTGTTATTAATGGAGGATAGGTGCATGTGTGTTTTCTAATGTGCATGTGTAAGTACATATTAGACACCAAAGCTAGAAGGACTTACAAAGAGAAATTTTTGACAATATTTGCCAGAGCATGCTTGCTTAGGGCCCTGTCCAACCCGAATGAGCCTCTGTGGCTGCTGGCCACAGGAAGCTCAGTAAATATCCTGCGCTAGAAAGTCCAAGCAAACTGGAGTCAGCACTCCAGCTGAAACCTGCTCAGTGGCATGGGACGATCTGCCTGTTTAACATACCTTTATTGGAATACCACAAGGGAATTCATTTAGCCAGTTTTATAATAAGAGCTACAGAGAGTTCTGAAAGAGGGAAATTTAGTGTAAGCTAAAAAAAGTCACATTTTCTTTAGAAGGTCGGACTCTGGCTCTGATTGCTTCAGGCTCTGATGGCTTCACTGGAAATCCTTCTATATAGCTCGAAATTTATTTCTAACGTATTTCTATGTGAGTTTCATTTGGAGGAACTGTTTTTTTTCCAACCTGGTAGCACAAAAGAAAAGCTGCTGTCAAAAGAAAGTCTAAGAAGCTGCAGAATTACTAAACACATAATTTCTCAGGAGTAATATACTGCGTGGACTCATATACACAGGGGTATAGGCACATAGGTACACAAATATATGACAAAAAGATCAAGAATTATATTTAAAATATTATTATGTGTTGCCATAAGCATGAAGAGGTTTTTATGTCTTCTGAAATGTAAGCATTCTGATAATGAGAATGATTTAATGTAATATAATAATAAATCATTCATATAATATCCTGCTGTATGTGAATATCTCTTAATTTGTATTCATATAGCAAAGACATTTGTGTTTTAATTATACTAGTAATGTAAACATGTGGCATAACCATATACTTCAGACACATGCACAGATTTCATATATTTCTCTTCAAATAAGTGTAACACAAGACCTACCTTTCTCTTATAATCATTAGAATTAATCATCCTCCACAAGTGATTTTAAGTTGAAGTATAATGAGACACATCTAAAATAAATATTTTACCAGTTATGTGATAATGACTTCAGCTAAAATGTAGTTAATAATTTGTCATGCCTTTTGGCTTTCAGTTTGATCTCCCATACATTTCAGTTTGTATCTCATATACAGGACAAAGCACATAACACTTCCTCAAAATCATGATTCAAGGACACAGCTTCAGTGAATGTAGGGTTTTACCACTGAAAATCAGTTCCTATCACTCATAAAACCATGCACCAACAGTGAAAGGTGTCTCTGTCCATGGCAGGCAGTTTGGAACCAGATGGCCCTTCAAACCGAACCCATTCTATGATGCTATTACACATATATGTGGTAGGCATTATCTGCTGTTGGAGAGATGACAGGCCTAAATACCCGAAATGCAAGAAGGATTAATACAGTAGAGCCTATGAAAACTTTACCTAACACCAAGATCATGTTAAATATATTGAAGGTAATTATGAGCATAACTAATGTTTCCCTATAAAAAACTTGTTTGCATTGCCATTTTAATGATATTACTTCTTTACACTGGTTTTACCTTCTTGAATTGAAATATTAGTGCCTTATAGTTTTTTCCATTCTACAGTTACTACGGCTCAATTATGCTCTTGCATATGTCAGGTACATTACAGTCTAATTTAATCTTCATTACACATTGCCATATTGCAATTATACATGCTATCAGAGTGTTAACACATATTTAAACCTGTTATTCCTTTGTCACTGATTTACAAAGAGGTACCTGAAAAGAAGCAGATGTCATAATTACATGCTTATTCAGCTCATTTTCTACTAAGTCTCAACGTAAATTACAGATGAGCTAGGCATGTCCTGAAATTAATGTAGTGATAGTACACTAATGCTGTGATTCATTATGGTTTGTCAATGTGCTCCACTTCTGGAATGTGTGATAAAATTATATTAATACTGCACAGTAATGAGATTAATGAATTTGTACATGGTGAAGAATAATGGTTCCCTTTGCTAGACTATTGAAAAAATAACATATAGGTAATTAAAAAGAATTAGTCAAACTCCATACAACCCCATTTATATTAAATTAATTTGTCTGGTTTCATTTCTAATAATTGATCGCTCTCTACAAATTATAAAGCAGTCTTCAACCATACGAACTACTGCTGTACGAAGAGAGATTCTAGAGTACTATGAACCATCAAGGTGGTCCCTGTGGGTTCATATTAATTAAGGTTTAACAGTTTGGAAAATTGTAGCAATATTTTATGATTCATGTAATTAAACTCTGTAACAAAACGTCACAACTGGTAGTTATATCTGTGCCTATGATTTATATCTTACCCTTGTTTCAAAGGAAGCAGAAGTAATGAAATATTCTTAAACACACAGACAATCAAAGGAAAAATGTACTGGTTGTTTTTAGTGTTTCTAACTAATCACATTAGCATTTCATTGCCTCTACTTCAGGCACTAATGGCCACCATCAGACAGTACAAATTAGATTAATTTAATATTCAACATTATAAACTTTTTTTCAGCACAGGCTTGATTCTGATCTCCTCATTTCTCTCTTCTGTAATTCCACTTATTTCAATCTCATTTCCTCCCAGTTTCACTATCAAAAGTGTAGAATCTAATTCTTTCCTTATTTGGTTCTCTAATACAGCTAATATTTACTTGCAAAAACAAATTCAGTATATTTGAAAACACAGATTTTCTAAGTGAAACAGAACTTCAGCCGAATGTGACTGATGCTGAATTTCAGAATCTTACTGCATCGTACTGACTTTCTTTGAACATAGGTTCTCTGTGGAAAGGGTCTTTGAATAATCTGACATACCCAGTCAGTTGGGTAAATAATGTTCTTGGGGTGTTGCTGGGTGTTGCTTTGCTTTTCTCCCTTTCAATTTTTTTTCACCAAAAACTAGCACTCCAGAGAAATTTTGAAATTGAATTTTTTTTTTTTTTACATGTTCACAAGAAAGCTTTAGTTTTGACTGATTTCTCAAGTCTAAAAGCACATTTTAAAACATCTATAAATTACTGCTACTCTCAGAACAAAAATAAGCTCTGGTTTAGCTTTTTCATTTAACTACATTCTGTTGTACACGGATACTTAGAAACCCAGAAGCTACATCATCCAGAGACATCTGTCCTGCTATGTGCCATTTGCAGTTGATGGCACACCTTGCACAGTATGGCTCACTGACAGGAGATGGCAGAACAATCAAGCAGAGAGATGTCTAAATCCTATAAATTTTCCGTAATAAAGATGGCTCTAAGAAAGATACTAGGTTTGAGACTAATAAAACCCAGCATCATATGGAACCCTTCCTCTCTCCCATTTTTCAAGGCTATACTTATTTCTATACCCAAAGTTAATCAAGACAGCGAAATTTTGGCTTTAAGTAACTGTTTGAGGATTTTCTCAGAATTAAAAATCCCCTAACTTTTACTTTTTGTTTTTTTCAGTCTGAGGAATATGCCACAGCTATCTCAGCTTGTGTGCTGTGGCTTGTTTAGAAAATGCACATGGCTTGCATTGTGTGGAGCATACTCTGATGTGCTTTGTGGATTAATAGGATTCTTCTGCTTCTACAACAATACAAAATTCTGTTTTCTGGTAGAAATGGTATCTGTTCTCAATGATCTTTGTTCTCAGATATCACAGTAATGTGTGTCAAATAAGTACCAGAGAAGAATACTGGTTACTGCAAATAAGCAACAAATGTAAGGCTTGATGTGAGACCACAGAAGTCCATTTAGTTGACCTAGCAGGCTTCAGACCAGACAATGATTGTAAAAGGGTATATTGCACCAACCAACCTTCACCAATTCTCTGGATGAAAGAGGGCAGCACATGTTAGCGACACTGGGTCCATTCTGTAAGTTGACAGAAACCCTGAAATTCCACTAGACGCATTCTGAACCAAAATGGAAAGAGGGGCTCCCATTGAAATGAAGTATGGTTCTCTACTACCTTTGCCAAAAGCAGGTTTCCTGTCAGGAAAGTCAGTGACTGCACTTGGTAATTACTATCTTTAAAAGATACAGAATTCTTACTCCATTTTTGAATACCTCATCCTAGTAGTTTTCCTACCTATTCTAGCACTGAAAAATAAGTTTCTAGTTCAAGTGTAAACATTTCTGAAACCTGTTTTAGGCAACTAAACAGAAATATAAGTCATATTTATGTGGCAGGGCAGGAGGGGAAACCAACCAACAAACCAACCAACCTCTCATCTGCTGGCATTCACATTCCAGCTTTACTATTTGTTAGTTGTTTGCTTTTCCCCTCTGCATTATTATGTAAAATTTAGCCTAGGGCTTGTAGGTTCAGTAGATAATAATTCTATCCTGATCTAGTTATGACAGATTTAATATTAATGGGACTAAGAGGAAAATCAGTTTCCTGACAAATTATGATAAAGTGAAATCCTTAAGCAATAATAAAAATCAACATGCCATATCACGTCACCAGTCATTCAAAAGTGACAAGCAGAAACAATCTGCTGAGACAACATCCAACCACAAGCATAATCACATTTATGATTTAATTCCCATTTAACATCAATCACATCAAATTAATAACCACTCTCAAAGAAAATTAAATCCTAAGTGTATTTTTCCTTTACAGTGTATAATCAGAGAAGAAAGTTCTGATTAAATCTTAAACCAACTACATGTGACACCTGTAACTTGGCCAGCGTTGTGAATTGGCCCCATGTGGATTTTCGTCATAAAAGAAACTGACAATCCCTTCTAGCAGCTGCTGTAAGTTTGATTAACGTGTAATGTATCCTTTTGTGAAAGTTCTTGTTGTAAAGATTTTCCATTACTTTAATGACTCTGCAGCCATTTTGGTTTAGGAAAATACCACGCTATGCTGATTAGTGTTCGGCATGCAACTCAAAGACAAAGCACAAGCCAGTGTTTATTCTGTTTTTCCTATGTTAGAGTGTTTGTCAACAGCAGATATCCTGCTCATACCTTGTTTCATTTTCCCAAACTGCTATTCAAATGGTAAGGGTACTGTAAGAATAATTTCCTAAAGATACTTAGAGAATTCATGTGATCCAGTGTATCCTGAATCCAGGGTGGCCAACTGGTGGCTTTTAAACTTCATCAGCTCCCAGGCACTACTATGGCTGGCAGTAGAATTATAATGCAGCTGCACATCTTCATTTGTAAGTGATCCTGGATACCCTAGAACACAACTTCATGCCCCAAACTATCCTTTGCTGGAGCAGCAGACTCTTCTGTGAGCATCCATATACAAACTACTCCCAGGATCCTGTCTTTTCCTGGTTATTTGGTATGTCTCATGTTTCTCAGTTAACTGGGAGTTTGGTTATATGACACAAGTTGCCATTGCTGCTCCAGATGATTCTGTCTTATTGAGACAGGAAACACTAATGTAAATATACTGTAATTAAAAGTATAGAAGCTTTGGAAAAACAGAGAGGCACATATTACTTCAGTACTAAAGATGTTCTTGATCTTCATGTCAGCCCTTGTTATTTTTATTTCAAACAATGTTAAAACAATTTAAAAAAATCCTAATGTAAAACTCAGGCTAATGTTCTTTTACCCCCTACATGCCTTGACAAAATAGGTCTTCTCCTTATTTATAAATGAAATTTCAGATACAGAAGATCTGCTCCCCATGTTAATACTTTCTTTCCAATTCATGAAAGCAGCCACTTGAAGAAAGAATGTATTTAACAGAGAATAAGTTAAGTGCAACAGATAAGCATGTTCTTGTCTGTATTCCTTCTATAATGTTCAGCAAAAGAATACAGCTTCTTTCAGGATCACAGATTCTGACCTAGGTCAAACAAGAGTCTGTCATGATAAATCAAATAATGTACAACTTATCTTTAAAACTACTTTCTATAAACTATGGCCCTATGATGACATCCAATTTCTCCCTGCCTTTTTAATCTATAACATGCTTTAGGATCTTATAACATGCAAGTTTGTTATTAAGGATACTGCTGAAATATTCAGGGCTAAATCAAGATGTGAAGACACCTTTTTTTGAGACAGAAAATTGGCAAACACTCTCAACTATGCCTTACAGCAAGAAAAACAATTTTGCTGCAGCTGTTGTGTTTATCATAAAATTGTTGCTATAAAAATGTTACCTGAATACAAATGAAATTATTTTTATTTAAACCTCCCATACTGAGTGGCAAATTTCCTCACATGACTAAGATCTCCAAGGCCTGCTGTGGATATCTGGCATAAAGTGGTTAATCTATTCTCACTTAAAATTTTCCTGAAATGTCAAGCCCAGATTTAATGTACTTTGTCATTGAAGGTCAGATTGTGGGTCCCTTCATTACACCAATAAGCAGCTACTCAGATGTGTAGTTCCACTATCTTTACAGGAATTTGAGGTGAACAGCTGTATACAAAGTCATGACCTACCCCTTATTGACTTCACAGCAGCTAGTCACAGAATGAAAACTACTCAGCACAAATAAGAGTTTCATGGCCTGGTCATTACCACACTCTTATAGTGTATTTTTCATTTGAACTAATGGCTAATAATTTGAAATAATAAGATGTTCCTATAATAGCTAGAATTCAAAATGCGATCTCATATAAAAGGTAATTTCATATTGTGCAGAAAAAAAAATGTTTCGTTCACTCCATGTTTCCTCACAAGAGAACTAATTCTGTCTGTTCTTCCATGCTTTGGGTAAGTGTAGTGGTCTTCTTAGGAAAAATCAGGTCCACAAGGGTGAAAATCAGCTTCAGCACAATATTCACAAATATGCACAAGCGGATTCAAGACAACTGTATTTATACACAATTTCAAACACTTCTAAAAGTGTTTTAGCATGCCATTCCTATTTTTATGCTTGATTACCATTTAATTCAGTTAGGTTTCTCAAATAATTTTGAGGACCTGTATTTTAGTATGTAAAGACACGACCCTAAATAACAACCATGTAGACTAAAGTCTTCCATTTAACTTTTAGAAGCTTGTTGTCCACAAACCTCTTATTATATAACTCATGTTATACAATAAGCATACCTCTGTAATACCACTTGGGGTTCTCCAGTCATTTCACTTAGGCAAGACGGCACCTCCATCAGGTCAGTATCAGAGTTATTTAAACCTGTGACTTACAGATGAAACACTTTATGCTTTTTTACTAGTCTCCTATGCTCTGCATCTCTGTCATTATGCATTTATATCTAAATAGGTGCATATATATATATACATATATATATACACACATGCACACACACAAATCAGAATTAGGAATGATAGGATGATTGGTAGAGATCCTGATGCATGAGTTTTAAATCATCATTGTTACAGAGAAATAGATATTACTGGAACCATATAAGTACATAGAATTGCTAGCTTAGAAGAAAAATTTCCCAGGTCTCTCAATTGGAATGTGTTCTGCATTCCCAGTTCAGGGTGAACAACCCTGCTCTGGGTCCAGGGCAGTATATAGATTTGTTGTGTCAATAGCTTTGTTATGTAAGACTATAAGCTTTTCATCTCTCAAAATATTTTTTCACTCTTTCCTCTATACGTACTTTTGTCTAAGTATTTGTAACTGTATTTGAATAAAATTAATCTGAGTGACCATGCAAATAAGGATGATTAATTTTCATCCTACAGGTCGTGTAACGGCCCACACTACAAAACGAATGAATCTTCTTGTACCTTTCCACTTCTCACTGTTTTTCTCTTCTTTATTAACTAAAGCTCATTTATTATTGAGCTAAGCTTGTCCAGCCTAAGTACTAGCTGGGAGCAAGGAGTGTTAACCAGAGACTCAGAAGGGGTGGATTGACATTTCCTCCCAGAGTTAAATGCAGGAAACCAGTCACATAAGCAGGAGGTTTGAGAGTATTAGCAGTAGGTTTAGAGGAAATTAATCTTGTTTCAAAGAGTAAATTTACATGGTGCAAACTGGATCAAAATAAAGCACTGTACTAACAGTGCAAGCTGTACAACCTGTACTACCAGAGTGACTTGCTCAGGGCTGTCTTGAGTTTCACACAAATACATGCTATAAACCACTGATACCTAAATAATATAACAGTTGTCTTGTCAGCTCCATTATCCTTTTATTCTTTTCCTAAACACCTATGGTCTAATCTGGGATGCATGCCGATTTACCATGTTCTTTTGTATCAAAAATATGATTAATGTGACAATATGTATAAAACCTACCCAGATTTTGGATATGTCTTCCATCTTGCTGTTCCTCCTGGTTAGTCAAGAATAACTTGATAAAGCACTCTTTCCATTTATTTTCTTTCAGATGACTGAAGTGGCTTTTTTCATGCCTTGCTTTAGAAGTTAAAGCTTACTACAAGATTACTTTCACTAGAATCAGAACTATGCAGATCTCCTCATCAGATTTAAATTAATGTTGCATAGGCAGGCCTTTAAAGATTTTAAAAAATTACCCAGTGAAGGGTTGCTCAATGTGTAAAGTTAATAGCACCTCTGCACGACAGGTTTCACTAGATGTCCCTTTGCTTGTTCTACACAAAAGGCTTCAGGGGTCACCTGCATTCTGAGGACTGCTGTTAAAAGGTTCGTATTTCAGTCCTGCAGGACTTCTGCCTCTGGCCATTTTTTTTCATCAAGTAAAACCTAACTTGGAGGCTGTTATCTGTGTCCCGGCCCACTGCAACTTGCTCCTACATTTTTCTGTTTAGTAGGGTGTCACTGATATTTGCCATATGCTCTGATCTTATGTGGGTAGTCAATGTGTTAGTCATGTCTTTAACAAGCATCTGACAAAGAAGTAGAGCAGGTTTTTGAATGAGCATCTGGTAGTTAGGTGCTCAACCCATATTGACTGTTAGTAACTTCCCTTCTAAAATTATGCTGTCCCATTTGAGTGACCTTGCTTTAAAGACATGTGGAGACAAGACAAACCATAGTCAACTTTTAATCCTGCCTTTCATAAATAAATCTGAAGGAAAATTATTGCAGTAAAATTTAGAAAATTATTCCTCTTTAAACACAAGCCTAATTACAAATGAACATCATCTATAGGCTATCAACTAATGCTGTTTATTACATTGATTATAACAGGGAATTCCTAGGGTTAGTTGATGAAATAAAGATTTAATTTGAGGGTAAATCACAACAACAAAAATGTAGCTAATTGTAAACAATAGTATTCCAAGTCCAGCTGAGTCCATCAATATAAAAACAGAAGTTAACCTCATCCTTCCACTACTGTAAACATATTAAATGCTATTTATTGTGATTACATGTGTGTGGCCTGTTACAGCCTAAATAGGAACATTTTCGTGACTGAAAGACATAAACATCAGATAACTAACATCATTTTCCCCATTTGAAAGATATAAAACCTAAATATTAATTTTAATGGTGAGGTTAGCAAATTAGGAAACCACACACACTAAATAGCAATAACATCCATTGCTAGTAAAATAGTGTAGGTTCCAAGAAGATTAAAAGTACAGGTGGGATTCAGCAGAACTTTATGTGCTATCTTGACACATGTCATAAACAGAGATTTTACACAAAAAAGAATACAGATTTTCCACCAAAACAGAACAAGTACCAGTAATGGAAATTAAGTTAAAAGATACTAAAAAAATGAAAAAAGCACCCAGTGGAAAACTATTCTAGCAAAGAGAGGGGAGCAGGATCCCCCCCCCCCCCCCCCC
>NDXB01005577.1:44633-73022 GCA_002631895.1 Agapornis roseicollis | reverse complement strand
CGGGGAAAAAAATTTTGGAAAAAGGGGGGGGGGGGGGCCCCCCCCCCCCCCCCCGAGACTGCAAACAACCCTCAGTTACCGCAGGTAAGGAGGGAGGGAGACCATGTCACACACTGACTGCGCTGTAGGGACACAAGCACTCACAGAAGCTACCTGTGGGGCCAGTCTGAGTTCAGCAGACCAAATTCACCTACCAGCACCCCAAGCAAACACAGCCATGTCACCAGCAAAACCAGATTGTCCTTGAAGGCAAAGCAGCTGCTTTGTATGACAGAGCACCAAACTCATTAGCTTTCCTAGAACTCAACATGAGTTGCCTAGAGATACTGACCTGAGTGGACTTCTTTCTACTGCTTACCTCTTCTGGCAGTCTGTGCAGACCTCAGCAGGAGTCAAGTTTGTTTTGGTACTATGGACTACACAACCTGAATGATCTGTTGTTCGACTATCATAGACACCCATTACCAAATCTAACAGAAAAGAGGTTTTGGGGGTGCCCTCTTCTGTGTTTGCACAGCACCTTCACTTTGACAACACTTGACACCTGAAATGACACAGTGTAACATTTTCACAATCCTGCAAATGACTGTGCTTAAAGACAACACTCGGAAGAAAGCAAAACTCTGCTAACTGCCAGGGATACCCCTTTTTCTTCAAAGGTTTTATCAGAGACAACCACTGACATGAAATGCTTAACACTTTGGAAGTCTGTTTTAAGAAGAGAAATTATGAAGGGGTGCTCTCTGATTTGCAATCTGAAAGCATGGCAGATTTGCATTGCAGGAGCAGGGTCTGCCTTCCTGATTAGAGCCTCCTTGTTTGAGTCTACATTTTCACAAAGGCAGTGTTTCATTTTTGGACATTAATCTGGAAGAAAACCTTGGATTTCTTAGACAGCATCCTCCACACTGCGTTTTTCCCCATGTTGTTCTTAATTTCCAACTGGTTTCTATTATTTTAAACTTTTCTCAGTGTTGCTTTTGCAGTAATATTTTCATATTGCATGTGCTTATTATGAGCCACTCTTAAAGGACATTGTTACCATTAATGTAAGCATTACTCTGAGTAATCAAATGGTGGCCTGTAGACACTGAAAGAAGAAATATCAGACACTGTATATGACATATGATTTGCACATCCTTGAAAGGGAAATGAGTCATCTGCATTATACAAACAATAACTCAGTTGCATATAACTGAGATGCTAAAGATAAGATATGTTTATAAATGAATAAACTTCCTGATTATAGTGATATACTATGGTAAAATAAAAAAAAAATATTTTGCAATAATCTTTCACTTAAAATTATGCTGCAGTACTGATACACAATGTCATTATGATTCATAGCAGGAGTCATTTATTCTTTGTAGATCCTTTTTTAAGTAGAAAAGCATTGGTGGCCTGGTAACAGTTCAACCACTCCTAAGTACAAAGCATGCTTTGCAGTATGGATAAGAGCACTCTGCTTGCAAGTATTACTTGACTGATATCATAACAGCTCAGAACTCTGACCATAAAAACATGACATTGTGTTTTGAGAGTTAGTAAAAGAAAAGGAATGGAAAAAGAAACCTATCAAGCCAACACTGGTTGGAACTAGATGATCTTAAGGTCCTTGGCAAACCTAAGCATTTTATGATTTTATGATTCTAAGACCAAGAAAACTTTTATTTACCATTTTTAGTTCTTCCCATAGTATCCATGTAGTGTGAGCAGATCCTCCAAGTAAGAAGTACTCTTCTAGCTAACCAGATAAGGAATTAACTGCAGAAACTAATCTTCTCAGCTCTTCATAGCAGAGATCAAATAATACCTTCTCTTGTCTCTCCACCTTATCAGCCCTGCTGGCAGAAAATTTAGGGGTGGGAAAACATGTAAGGGGCAGGCAGTCTCTGAGAAGGCTGAGATGACAGAGGCAATTCTCATGAACACCACAGTGCTGGTGACACACTGGGAGCCCTCCACTTGCCTGCTTGTTCTCTAGCTATGCTTCTGAGGAAAACCTGACATAGACAGCAACTATCTTCTCTGTAGTGTGTTCAGAGAGGCCATGCCTTACCAGCAGATATCCCTAATGAAGCAGCTACAGAGAAGCTTCTTAAGATCAAAAAATATTAACATCACAACTTCCTTTCCTTCTTCGCAGTGCATTTGGTGATCAGTTTGGCTCATCTCCATCCTGCACAGCAGTTGAAAATATTTGATCCTTGGCTAGGATACCTCACAGCCTCCCCCAGATGAAAAGTTCAACTCAGCTAGGTGATTTGGAGTCCAGTTTGAAAGCACAGCAGGATAAAAAGCTCAGATTAAAATCAGAAATAATCCAAAGACCACAGCTCTGAGAGGACTGAAGTTGAAATTAAATATTAGTCAGCACAATGCAAGAAATTCACAACCAAACGGTCTATATCTTGCATAACAAGTTTAACCACATATGTTCTTAATATACAGGGTAGAGAACCAAATATGACCTGGATAAATCCACTGTAATACGAACCAAAACCTTTGTTGCATACCTTCAGCTTCATAATCTACAAAACTGAAGGTTTAGACTGCAGCAAGCTCAGTCTCAACAAATATCTCAATTTACCTGGGTAGTTATTTACAAACAGCTGATAATTATTTATGCTCTCACTGGAGCTGTAATGTGTTTTATCAGTTGCTGCATTTTTTTGCATTTTGTATAGTACTTTCAACTGTCATAAACCAGTGCAACAACCTGCCAACATGAAATAATTATTATGTGAGTGACTGATTTACTTCGGAGAACATGAAAGGCCGTGAAACCTGGAGTTTCCTGGTCTACATAGTGTGCATAAAGGAAATGAGCATAAGCAATCACTGTCAGCTGTTCTTGTAAGTAAGAATTGAATCATTTATCTGTCTGCATGTATACATTATCATCATCTCCCACTCTGAGGTAAGCCTTAAATAGCACTTTATGGTACAAAAATTGGTTGTTACAGATACTTCATAAAAAATTCTACTCCTTTCTTTTGAGAATGATAGCTGAACATATACGTATTTAGCACAAAGTGGAAAATTTTAATATGCTTTATAATTTCTCACTAGAACAAATTTAGTTTCTGTCTTCAGCAATTAAACCACAGCTGAACCCCATTTCTAATTAAAATTTATGCAGTACAGTACAGTAATAATCATGTTTATTTAAATGCTTTTCTATTTATTATCCTTTTGCCCATTATCAAACACCTGCAAGTACCTTCAACTGGTTTAGCACTTCAATAATTTTAGCCTTTTATTTTCCATTAGAATGCTGTCTTTATTCCATAAAATTAATTTCTGTCCACAAAACCATTTAAATCAATTGGATGATAGTTTCTTTCTCTAATTAATCTTACACATTTAGGTCATTTTGACCAAAGTGGAGAAAGAGCACATACTTAGTGCTGTCTCAATTTAGTGTTTGCCACCATCTCAGCAGAAATCATAGGGAAACCCGAAGGGTTTTTTTGAGCAATCACACAATTCTAAATAAAAACTCTGATTAACTTTCTGCGTGAGCAAGATAACGTGGTAACAGAGTGTAAAGCAGTGTAGTAAAAATGTTTACAGAGTGTGAATAATGTAGCACATAGGGCTGTATGAATAGCCAATTGTTCAGATTAGAGGCTAAACCATACCCTGAAAAATTAAAATTTTTTCCATGATGAAATAAATAACATTTACATTTGCCTAATTCTAAATAGTAATTTAATATTGAATTCAGTATACTGAAGTATAAGGATAGTTAATTGTGGTGTAGTTAATTATGTATTAAATATGTATTCTTACATAGATTTTTAGTTGTAAAAAAGTTAATTTTGATTAGGACTTTTTGACATGTGAAGTTCAGACCTTCTGCTCAAATGAAGCATCTTTGAGCATGATATAACCATGAAAAAGTTTGTATGTTGTGGGAACCTGTGAAATGCCTGTGGGCTGGATGATGGAAGAGGTCCTTTCTAAAATTGCATTCAATGCTACAAAGCAACAGCATGGCGGTTTCCTGAATCTGCTTCTTAGCCCAGTCCATTATGGGCTGAACTAAGGCAAGTGCTTCTGACTCACCCAAAGCAGACTAAACACCAAGATCAACAGATAGGAAGTGGGACCATCTGAGACAACAAATGGGAGTGTTTGGAGGCAAAGTCCTTCAGAACACCACATTAAAGTGGGCTCAACATAAATCTCTTTCAAGGTTCTGAGTTACATTGGAGTGTGAAGAGGCCTTTCAATTATTTCCTACATCAGCCGTGTTGTATTTAGACTGCTTATTATACAAGTACTCCTTGAAGGTGCAAAAATACATGAAAAAAAACACACTGACTGCAGAAGGCAGATGGAAGATAACACCAAGTATCCCTATGGCCCAGACTTCCTTCCTGGCTAGGGATCCCCAGTGTGGCCCCTTTTGTTTTTCCCTGTGCGTCTGGCTGTGGTACCATTGCTACTGGTGCACTGTGCCATGTGGCAGGAGGGATGAAGCAGGGAAAGGCTTTGCCTGGTTCAATCTTTCTGCAGCAAGCAGAGTTTCACACCAGGTCCAAGATAACACATGAAATCCTTGAGAAGCACTGAAACTTTTACTATGCTCCCCTCTTTCCCAGTCTTCCATTCCTTGTACTATATTTGACTTTAAAATACATCTGTGTCATTTAAAATGTAATTTATGGGGTTTTAATTAAGAAAAGTAACTTTAAACTCTTGCAAGTGCTGGGGAAGAAGAAGAACATATACACAAGCAGGCTTTCTCCCAGAAAGCTTTTGGGTACTTATTCCAATAGAATGCTAATAATTATGTTAAAAACCTAATTTAAGAAATCCAATTTTTGGAAAATGGGTTTTCAAAGGGCACATTTAACAACTAGTGAAAGTTCGATCTGATTTCCCCATTAGAAGAGGAAGGAAAATCCAATTTTAATCTATTTTTGTTCTTTTAAAAAGATGATATATAGAAGTTACTTTGAAAACCATCCTTTCAAAGCAGGACCTAGTATAAGCATGTGCTAACTTGCAAAGCACAATTAAACTGTTCCTATAATTTTGCCTGAAAAAATTAGCAGCAATACTGAGAAGGCAAGTTGTTTTCAAAATGTCCATGGCAGAAATGCTTCTGTGTTAAGCTGGTATTGATTCTGAAGCAATCTTACACATGATAAATGAGAACACATTTAGAAGAGGATTCAGTCATAAGAGCTCACAAATCAATCAGGTTGTCAACAGGCAGACCAAATTCAATTTTTATTCTTAGAAAACTCTTATTTGGTGGTAGGTCATGGTTTACTTTGAAATTGCTTTACAAAGGAATGGGGGAGGAGAAGAAACATGGGAAAGACAATCTTTCATCAACGTATTAGAAGTTGGTATTTTGTTTAGGGCTGGGACAGAGAAAATCTGATTGTCTCTTGTGTAATGCAAACCTTTTATCTCCTTCTGGATGATCATAAACACTTGGTCATATGGTGTCCTTTATCTGCAGCAATTCTCATAGAGCGAGACATGGCATCATTAATTTGTAGCAGAGCATGGTGCAGTTGGCACTTCATATTCTAAAGCAATAACCTGATACATACAAGAGCTCCTGTGTCTCTTTGCCAAATTGTGCTATATTTCTGACAAGCAGTTTTCATTGTGCTCTGATGGCTCAAAATTAAACTTTCTGTGACATAACATGGTGGGGAAAACCGACCAACCAAACAAATCAAAACACTAACCCCACACACACCTGTCCTCCTAGAATTCCCAATCTGCTCCACCTGAGAAAACAATCAGCAGTAACCTGGTTGAAACTTGAGAGGTTATTAGAACATTTCCAATTTAGCATAATTCATTTATAAAATCTATTAGCAACTTTGCACTGACATCACTACTTGATTTTTGAAATATCATTATTTCAGTATAGAGAGTCTAATGGAACAGAGCTACAGACAATCCATGATGCTGCAGAGATATATCCTCTACATTAAGCTACTCAGTCACTTTACTTTCAGCAGGCTACAGATGATTTACATTTAGGAAAAATGTAGCCTAAACAAAAAGTGGGAGTAAGCTAGTTTCTTAACCTTACACAGAAGACTCTTCTATTGGAACTCTAGCCAAGCCTTGTTAAACTAAGGCATCATAGAAAGCTGTACTGAGAGAACAAATACAGATATTCTAGGCCAGTGGTGAGGCAAACATGAACTTTGATATTTCTCTTTCAGGATTAACTTTGGAGAGCATAAAGCAGAATGTGAGCTATTCTTACTCCTTTCTCCTCATTCCAACTAAAATGAGGAGTTGTGGGGGTTTTGAGACAAAGGCTTTATAAACATAGAAGAAACAGACTTCATTGTTACTTTCTTCTCTAAGCATTACCCTGTTCTCTATCACAATTCTTCTGATCAATACTTCTTTTACTTTTAGATATGTACAGGAATATGTGAGCCTCAACAGCACCACACATACTCCTCCCTGTTGGAAGATAAAGCTAGAAACCCACTAGGCTGTGTGCTAAGCCCATGTATTTCTGGAAAGTACACATCTATTTCATTTTTCCGTTTAGCCAGTACTAGTTATGGTTCTGCAAATGGTATTTCTGAAAACGCTTATGGAAGAGAACTTTGTGTGAGTTTAGCACAGACTGACAGATGTCATTTGGAGCATAGAATTATTCATCAAAGAATCTGTTTCCACAGTAAATTCATTGGGTTTCTCATAGATATTCACAAGGAACACAAATCTTGTGTGATGGGTTTTAGTTTTTATTCAATGGGGAGCCAGACTTGGGAAAGTCCATCTGAATCGTTTTGGTTCCTTAATCTTATTTGTTCCTGCCATTGTACCATAGCCAAATAAAAGACTAAAATAAAAACTCAAATGTGAGCATCTCCAAAGACTGCAGTCAGAATTTGTAACAGGATGTGAATTTCATGGCTGAGATTTTAAAGTTGCTAGAGCTGAGAACTCAAACTCCAAGCATTCAAAGCCTAATAGTTTTCAAAATCCTAGTCACAGTTGGAAATCTAAGAATAGTAATATATATGCGTAGACACAAGTGTCTTGCATGAAGGACATCAACACTGTGGAGAATATAGAGGATAGCTTAAACATCCTGAACTCCTTTCAAAAAGGAAAAACACTTTAGTAGATTATATAATTTTAGCCTTTGAAGGTCCCATACTTCAGTCATTACCATCATGTCTAATATCTGAATGTGAGTGAATCTTAAAAGCCTCTTCTTGTCAGCCAGGGAAAACAATGTCTTGCAGACATTTCCAAGATAACAACTATAAGATTATTAAACATCTTACAACAAGTTCAACTCCTCCTTCTTTCTTCTGTCTCTTAAAACAATCAAACTTACAGGAAACCCCTAACAAACAAAAGCATTTGGAGGAAATATTGTGTTCTGCTTCTTGTGGTGTAAAGGAAGAAGACGGGAGTATCTCATTTCACTGTTGTGTTTTAATGAGAAAAACTACCCCTTTGCTTTTTATCCTTCAAACTCAGAGCACATGAGAGGCATACTGGAACCCAATAATTCTGCCTTGAATGACCAGTAAAAACCTGTTAGTTCCATTCTTTTTGAAATAGCAAAAATTACCAGACTCTAGTGTCAACCTGAGTAATCTGTTAAATACAGGCACTGCTAAATGACATTACTTGAACAGTAATTAATTCTTACATGAGTTGGAAGTATGTATTCAGCTAATATCAGACATGAAGGTATTTGTTGAATCTTATTGGATTTTAAACACAGGTCATTTGTTCTCATTTCCTTCTTTATCATAGATATATAGCTTTTCCATTTTTACTACATAAAATTGGAGTATCATATTCTCTGTTGAAAGCAATATTAAATTACTTTTAGGAAACACAGAATATTATATATGTTTTTTTCTGATCTGTTTTTAACCAGAATAAAGCTGCACATCTGGTATATTTTAGTTTTGGGATATGGAATATCTCTGTCTTTCCCAAACATTGTCTACTGTAAACCAAACTGAACAACTTTCGGAAGTGTTCCTTTTTCACTGAAATTTGAACCCTATGGAGAATGCTTGGCATATGGATTAAAAATGGATGTGAAAAACCAGCCATGATTGGAACAAAGGGATTTTTTTTTAGACCACAGGCATGGATATAAACTTGAAGGTGCAATCCATCCTAGCTTCAGTTATTAGGATATATAATTTAGAAATCAAGACTGGATCTAAGTCAAAGGTGATAAATGAAGACAGCATACTTATAAATGATAGCATTCAGGAAGGAGAAGTACAGGGTGTTTTATGGATTCTAAGAATGTTTTCATACAGGAATCAAATTTGCAGTGTTAGGTTACATGTTTCAAATGAAACTGAGGTTAAACTATTTATTGCTTAAATGAGTCAGAATTACACCAAAGGTAAGCAAAAAGGTGGGCCTTGCCATTGGGTTTCTGCATAAACAGTAAGTTCCTAAGTGGCTGTATTTTAATGCAAGTAACACTAGGCTCAAGGTTTGAAGCCTGATGCAGACTGAAGAACCACCCTATCTTGTACAATTACAATATAACTGTGAGGGGTTTATTACAGAGCATCAGAGCACTTCCCACTTTATATTCATCAGGTAGACTAAAATCCCTTCCCATAGGACTAAATGCAAACAGGCACTGTTGACTTTTATCTAAGTTTTGTGTCTGAATAATGGAAAATAGCCCGGCCAGATGTTCAGCTTCTTTTTTATTTTTTTTATTTTTTTCCACCTCTTGCTCTGTCTCTGAAGAAGAGTCTGCCTATACAATACAGAGATCAAAACCTCGCATCTCATTTTTTGTAGTGTTTCAAATAACAGAACCAAACAAAAATATCTCCAACCTGCTCTGTAGAACTAGAAAGCCAAGATAAAGCAGCACAGACATGGAAACAGTATTGAGAATCCAAAGCCCCATACAAATGAAGAATGAGCCACAGAACTCCTAGGCTGAACTTCTCCCCTGAACAAAGACTGAGATGAAAAGAAACAAGGAAAAGCATTTTTGCTGCCTTCCTGGATCCTTTTAAACTATAGCAGAAGCAATAGAGGTTGAGCATGACCCCATTTTATGGATTGCTATTCAATGATAGGCTCAACAAAGTGGAAAAATATGCACTGATTAGAGAGTTGGAGAGAACAGGTCTTTAACATCTATTGGACAGCATCTTGCCTTCCTCCCCATTCATTTTATGATGCATGTCTTCAATTGTAAAGTATCATAAAAAGTTTCCTGAAATTCTTGGCACTGCCACAGATCTAATTCCACAGTGGCTTCCAGTGATTAACAGAATGCTAGAAAGTGCAAGACAAACAAGGATCAGGTGAATGGGGGAAAGAAACTAGAGTATCATAAAAGTGCATATAAAGTGCATTCCGTTTGCCAACAGAGCCCATGCTTATAAGAGTGTAGTTTCTGAAAGTCAATCCCTCCATTCTGAGCAGAAACCAGATGAATTTGTGAAGATTGTATTTTCTGAGTTTATGAATATATTTTTTTAAAAAATAAAAACTGTAAATTAACTCACATAGAGAGAAAAAAACATTTTAAAACTTGTTTTTTCACTAAAGTCTCTGTGTCTGAACTCCTTACTGACCTTCAGTAAACTTGATCATCTGCAAATAAATTATTAAAATAATAACGATAAGGTTTTACATTATAAAGCCTGACTATATTATAATTTTTGTTCCTCCAAGCAGTTCCTTAAAATGTATATTCAACTAATTTATCCTATACTTTGTGCCCCTGTGGCCCTGGAAGGTGAAGCAACATCGCTCATAAGAAATATTAACATTAGCTGTTTATCAAGGCATCTGTGAAACAGAAAAGCAATAAAAGTGCTGGTGTGTGCACTCACTATTGAAATATCACAAAAATTATTCAGTGTCAGAAATCTAATTTTGTATGAAATTTCTCTATATTTTATCAGTTAATTTTTTTTTTTTTTTTGGTATTAGTGAATTAATATGCTTTGAATACCCCTGTAGCTACAGTGGAAAAATGGACCAACATACTTATTTAGTGCTGCTACCCAAATCCATTAGACAAATTTTCTTTACAGCAAAGCATTGACGAATGAAATGTCCCATGCTAATGTAAGAATAATCAATTTAGAATGCTTATGACAATTAACAAACCTGGAGATAAGCCTTGAAAGCACCATGCTTTGTCAGCCCTGATTTGGATTAAACTTGTACAAATAGGATCATTTTTCTTCCAAAAGGTACTTTTTTTAGGCAGACCTATCAATTAATATGAATTATGCATGTATAAAAGGACTAATGTCATTAATTAGACAAATTAATTTTTATGATGCAGTGAATAGACTAACACCAGATTATATGAGATATCATTCTCCCAATTCATATGTATTTGGAATAAATGAATAGTTTACATTTGCATGGTTATTACAGAATCAATCATTAGTAATCAGAGACACCAGATTGGACAGTTTAATATAATCTGGTTTAACTTTCTCTGACTGAATATACCTACTGACCAGGTATATTCAGTTCACACTTTTAAAGACAAAGTTTTACTCTGACTTGCATCCTTCCACTAGACATAAGACTATACACATCCCAGGGAACCACAAGCACAATGTATTATGTGCTGTGTATTTCAGTGCATTTGTGATGATAAAAAGGGGGAAATTAAATAAATATAATCTAACTCTTCTGGCATCAATTTTAGCTGTAGAATTGAAAACAGTCAAAAATCTAGAAAGGCTTGTGTTAATGCTGGCCCACACTTTGATCCTGAAACACTGTTTTATTTCAGCCACTAGTAATTTACCACTCATTGCTTCCTTTTGCCTTTAAGCCTAATGCATATATGTTTCAAAGTACACTGAGAAACTTTACAAACTAAAAATGTATATTTAAAAAATCAGGCACTCAGGATTCCCAAATGTGTTTGAATTTTTAAAGTTTGAGCTTTTTTATGGTAGATATAATTCTGCAAATATTAAGTTTAAAGTCATTGCCTTACAGTATCTCCTACATGGAAAAGATAATATAACCGTTTCCATTCAAATGTGTTAGGAACTATTAAACACTTTTTAAAGTTATTTTAAAACTTTGCTTGCTTTGCATTTAATGAAGTGAATGAAGGATGGAAAAACCTACACACTTTACGCACATTCAATTCTTAAAAATTACCTCTTGCCACATACATTCTTTTATCCACTATATATACATCAGCTATAGCCAAATATAGGGTAAGAATTATTCCTTACTACCTTATTTGGCTTTCAGAGAAATAGGATAGCAAACCCTTGGAGAGGAAAGTGTTTAAATGACCAGCCCACTTCTGATAAAGTGCTAGTCTTGAGCAACATTTCCTCTTTATGAACTACAGGGAGACAGGAAAACCAACAACTGCAGGCCCAGCCCCCACAGACTAATAACCCCCACAACCCTATCAGGGATAGCTTTTCCCAAAGAAAACTAAGGGGTCACAGTCCAAGGAAAGAATTGCTCTGTGTCATGTGACAAACCTCTTGTATTCCCAGTCTAAATTTATTCCTGGTCAGTTTACAGTAGTTCATGGCTCCACATCTACAATGCTGGCTCTGTATCTCTAGTCAGTCCCTGTTTTGTTAGACTAACCAAGGCAAATTCAGTTCTCCCTGTCCCATAAGAAAACTCCCTGCCCTCCTACAAATACCTGCAGCCCTTCCCTGGACCTGTTCTAATTTGAGTCTCTTTTTCTTGACACTGGTTGTGCAGATCTAGATACAGAATATTGTAAGATGCTGTCAGTTCCTCAGAAATAACAAGAAAACCTACACTGCCTAGAAAGGAATGGGAATCTTGCCTGTATAGATTTAAGCACCCTCCAGGATACTGCCACATGTTTTGTAGCATTTGCAGTATCTTACAAATATGTCACTATGGCTTTTCTTTATTCAAAGTTCTTGGTTTGCATTTATCTTTGATTTTTCTAATTTCAGCTGAGAAGCTACATAGAAAGATGCAGACTCAGTTAAAATGCTCCACTCTGAAATTCAATTATTCTTTTTTTAATTCATTGTGTCACCTTAGCATACAGAAAGCCAAAACTGATTTTGGAGATCATGCAAAAGCCTTAGTAAAACTTTCATTAAATGGTGTGTCTAGAGGAGGATTTAGTAAGTTCCCATAAAAATCAGAATGGTAGAGCAGAATAATGTAAAATGCCAGTAAGGATGGACATACACTAGAGAGTCAGACAGTATATTGTTTTTGTGTGAAAGTGAATAATCAACAGGAGCAGAAAAAAAAAATAAAAGTATATGGACTTTATTCTCCTTTTTGCATAAATTAAACTTCAATTAAATCTTTTTTCAAAGTTAAGAAGCATGCAAGAAACTAAAGCAATTTTCATGAATCAGCAAAACAGAAACCATTTTCTTATTAGCAAAAACTCAGCAAGCACACTATAAACTTTTTCATTGGGTAAAACCTCAACCAGAAAAATGTGTTGTAGTATATGATTAATTATAATTAATATGTGGGAAGTATTAACAGGTCTGAGAAGATTTTGAATAGGCTTTCACAGAACACCGCAATGTAGCATAAAATCTGAGTTTATATGGTACAGCTGGCTGTGTATAATGCCTTTTTAATTTATATGACTATACATCTGGTCTTCCAATGTCTTGCTACAGAACATTTCAGAATTTTCATAAAGTCATGGGAGGATTTTTCTGTTCTTTTCTTTCCTCTTTTAGATGGAAAGGAGCTGCTAGAAACAGAAAGTGCATTGGGAAGAGATTTGCTAACAAAATGGATGAAAAAAGGAAACACTAAAAATTAAACAATGGAAACTGAAATGTTAGGATTTTTCTTCAACTTAGTACTGGCTACACAAATATCTTTGAAAGAGTCTGAAAATAAATTTTATTGGATTTGATTTTTTTATGGCAATACTTGTTCAACAAAACGCCAACCTTGCATTGGAAAAGCAGGACATAATAAAAAAAAGTCAATTCTTAATAGCAAAACAGACTGTCTTGTGATTTGACTATATTTCTTAATACTTTTCCCCTTTCTGTACAAAACCTTCAATCTTCAGAAACCTGCAATTTTAGCTCCTCCTCTACTCACTTTCTTTATTTTCAAGTTACAGGGTGAATATTTGATATAGGTGATTCACTTTTAGAAATCATTCTACTACTCATCTGTAGTATTATTATTTTGCACACTTATTCTTCAGAAAGTCTGAACTGCAGTTGCTAGTTGCCTAACAAGATCTAGGTATGTCCATTTTACTCCAATATTCATTCATATATGTGTGTTATATCAGCGTATACAGAAAACAGATGCAAGCATGCAAGTCAGAAACCGAGTTCTTGAAGAAGCAATAGAAGGTATACACAAGTTATACATCAACCTGTAATGGCTACAGAAGAGAAGGCAAACCATGCTACTATTTGATTACTCTCAGGGCTTGACTGAAAATAATCTCGTCTGGCTTACTCTTTGCCTAAGTAGCTTAGAATAAACGAATTAGGAAAATGTTTGAGAAATGTGCACATTCCTGTGGTGCACTACAGAATATAATAGAGATATTTAGTATTCATTGCTACTCATCATCTTTGATGATGTTGAGCAGATGTGAAGTCACAGTAGGAAATGCCAGTGTCAGTGCTGCATTATTCCACAATTGCAATGGCTAATCACCTCTAAAAAATGACCCAAAAAGAAGAAAGCTGTCCAGTATTCCAAAGTGCAAAGACATCATGAAAGCTGAAACAACAGACATTGTTTTGTGCACTACCTAATCACATGAAGGTAGCCAACATGTTGAGTTTCATGGCTTAATGAATTTTTCATTTTTCATCCCTGTTGAACAGCAGCAGAACTGCAAGTGCAGTGATAGGACAAAGGATAATGGTTTTAAACTGAGAGAGGACAGATTTAGATTAGATATTGGGAACTTCTTCCCTGTGAGGGTGGTGAGGCCTTGGCACAGGTTACCCAGAGAAGCTGTGGCTGCCCCATCCTTGGCAGTTTTCAAGGCCAGATTGGACAGGGCTTTGAGCAACCTGGTCTAGTGAGACACATCCCTGCCCGTGGCAGGGGTTGGAACTTGATGAGCTTTAGGGTCTTTCCAGTCAAAAAATATTCTGTGATTTTATGATAGCTTTTTTAATTTTCTTCCTTACCTGTACAGATTTTTTTTCCTAGTTTTCACTCAGACATGGAAAATAAACAGGTATATGCTAAAACAAGTTAATGCTAAATGATGGTGTTTTGGCATTGTGAAAAATCCCTTGTTTTCCCTATCACTCGTGTCTTCTGTTGTGTCCCCCCTAAATAGTTATGGTTTTACAAACAAACTTTCCGTTAACTACTTGCTTGTTCAGTATATACAGAAAGGTGTAACTGTGTTTCTCAAAATGCTGGCCATGCTTTCCTGTTTGGTCTCTACTGTTGATAAGCAGTACATTGTAACTAGAATTCTGTAACTCAGCTAGACCTGAACTGATGAATGTGCTTTCTTAATGGGAAGAGATGGAAGAAAAATAGCTGGAAGCTTTCTTTTACCATGTGCACGTACTTTACATGAATTTGCCTAGGATCTCTCTCAGTCATGCATCTTTCTCTTCATAGGAGAACTTCATGTCTTCAATCACTTGATGTATTATGCTCCTACCTTCCTAGCACTTTGCCACTGGCGTTGTGATAGAGAGTGATTCTGTTTCCCACAGCACAAAACTTTGCCCATGGCTGAACACTTTTAATTTTGCCCCTCATATAATTTCTACAACATTTATGCTGGCTATGAAGGATGCCTTCCTGGTCACTTTGCCTCCTGAGTGCCTTTTATCTTCTATCTGTGCTTGAAATTAATGGTTGTTATTCTTTTGATCTCTTCTGTATAGTTCTGCTGGCCTTCCTATTTAGAAGAGGATCTCAAGGATTTAGAAGAATATCTCAAGGATCACTTTATCAAGCTTTCAAGAACTGAGTCACATCTGATTCCCAGAATCCATTAGGCATTCTCTGGGGCTTTTCAAGTTACAGACACACATCAGTTTTGAGTTACGTCACAGAAAAAGTATTTTTCACTCATTACTTGTTTTGAGGTAACACAAAAAAACAAATAAACAAGCAAACAAAAAAAAAAAAAGTCAAACCAAAACCCCCACACCTGTCCCGTTGAAGGGTTTTTTTTTCAGTTTATCAACATAAAATCACTGGGCTTATCAACATCCTTTAGCACCTACATACATAGTTTAGCATATAACTTGCAAACAACACCAAGTTGGTTGAGAAACTGCTGAAGGGTAGGAAGGCTCTGCAGAGGGACCTAGACAGGCTGGATTGATGGCCTGTGGCCAGTGGCATGAGATTCAACAAAGCAAAGCGCCAGGTTCTGTATTTCGGCCACAATCACTCCATGCAATGCTCCAGGTTTGGGGAAGAGTGGTTGGAAAGCTGCTTGGCTGAAAAGGACCTGGGGGTGCTGATTGACAGCTGAACATGAGCCAGCTTGTGCCCAGGCAGCCAAGAAGGTCAATGGCATCTAGGTCTCTATCAGCAATAGCATTACCAGAAGGACCAGAACAGTGATCATCGCCCTGTACTCAGCACTGGCGAAGAAGCACCTTGAATCCTGTGTTGACCCGCGCCCATCACTACAAGAAAGACATTGAGGTTCTAGAGTGGCTCCAGAGAAGAGCAACAAAGCTGGTGAAGGGTCTGGAGTACAAGTGCGATGAGGAATGGCTGTGGGAACTGGGGTTGTTTAGTCTGGAGAAAAAAAGGCTTAGAGGGGACATTATCACTCTCTACACCTACCCAAAAGGAGGTTGTAGTGAGGTGGAGGTCAGTCTCTTCTCCCAGGGGTGACAAGCAATAGAACAAGAGGTAACAGCCTCAAGCTGCACCAGGGAAGGTTTAGATTGGATACTAGGAAAAATTTCTTCACAAAAAGGGTGATCAGGCATTGGAACAGGGTACCCAGGGAAGTGATGGAATCACCATCCCTGGAAGTGTTCAAAACCTGTGTAGATGAGGACTTCAGTGATATGGTGTAGTGGTGGTTTTAGCAGTCCTGGGGTAATGATTAGACTTGATGATCTTTTCCAACCTAGTGGATTCTGTGTTTCTATCTCTTCTGGTCATGATTCTTCACAATAGATTGAAGGAAAAGGCAGTGAAAGAAAAGGGTTTGAGAACAGCTTTTGTTCTTATTGGTTTGGGATTTTAAAAAAAAGGAAACTAACCCTAAGTATCAGCTTATATAGAATTCTGCTGCTTTCACACATACAAAACATGTTATATAAAAAACCCCAGCATTCAGTAAAACTTTATCCAGGCTGTTACAATTTCTTCTTGAGAATCTAATCAGACTGATAATTTCTACTATATTTTATTTTCTGCTGAATCAACTGAAGAAAAAATATTTTTAAAGCTGACTTTACACTTGCTTTAGGAAAATACTCACCAGGATGTTGAATCTACAGCTGGTCTTCACACCACTTGTGGAAAGATAATACTGGGCATATCTTCCAAACTCATTATTTTTGTGAATTCTGCTCCTCCCTGCGAATTCTGTTATAGCTGTGTTAATGAAAGTAGAGAGGGAAATAAAGGAAAGAGAAATTAATAAAGAAAAGTGTCATGTATGTGTTCCCCATGAACAATACAGAGAGTATATGCATAGGTCATGTTTGCTTGATTTTTCAAAAAAATCTACAGATATGAAATTATGTTTCAAATATTAAGACAACTGAAAGAAACAAATCAAGAGTGGCTATGTTCCACATCTGTCTGTAATGCCTCAAGCATTTTTATTAATTTTATATATAGTATTCCAGATGTCTAGGTATTTATACAATATTTCAGTATATACATTTATACAATATTTCAGTCTATACATTTATACAACTTCTGTGACATGAGACTGTTTCTGAAACAGCACATTCCTTTTTAAAATAAAGGGATATTGTTCAAAACTTGGATATTTTTCAAAATTTATTAGATGAGTTAAAACTTTATGTTACTGAAACTTCATATCCAAAATTGCATGCTACTTGCAATGCTCAAAATTTTGAATGTTGTTTAAAATTTCTTTCACATTGAGAAATAAACCATCAGCTATATAAAGTTTTTAAGAATTGAGAATGAGCTCCTTAAAGTATTTATGTGAATAAGAGATTGTCACTGCCTTTAGTCGAGCTAGAGATCAAAATTTTGACTCATTCATCTAAGAACAGAACTTTCCCCTTTAGCAAATTTTAACAGCATCTACAAACTTCATCTATTCTTGGGCGTGAGATGAACCTGAAAGTGAGAGGACTAATCCTATGAAATTCATCTAGTTGAATATCCAGTAGTGAGCTAAAATAAATCTGCTGATATTTTTAGTCTAGTACTGCTTTAAGGAAAACTGGAAGCATAAATCTGGGTCAGTAAAATGTTTATTTTCAGTAAATTTAAGCATTACCTCTTAGAAGACTTTACAGGAAAATTTCATCCTTGAATATTGGCAATTGCTTTCTTACAAATTTCCACACAACTTTTGCTGATCAGTATTATATTCCTGATAAATAATGAATGAGTCACATTGGTTGCAGTAGGGGAGGGAGTTAATAAAAATTGGTAGAAGTGTACTGACATCACATTGGTTCCAGCAGGGGGGACAGTTATCAATAAAAATTGGTAGAAGTGTACTGGCATGCGTTTTACCTGCATCTTTTTCCATGATACCGAGCCTGAGCATACTATAAGTGTGCAATCATATTATCTGATATTACAGATTCTTTGCATCTTTTATATTGACTCATGCTTTTTAACTAATTAAATAAATTTATACAAGTACATATAAATCTCATGTGTCTTTTACCATCAAGAATATTTCTACTGCACAATTTTCTAGTGTATTTAATTGTTACATTATAAAAAAATACTAGAGAAAACAATATAATTAAACATGAGGAGTTTAAAAATGCTTTTTCATGGTCTAGTCGAATTACTCCTAACTAATGAAACATAGTGTGCCGAACATTTTATCCCATTTTATATCACTTAGAAAAATAACAAAAATAATGTAAAATATTTTAGTATAATCTGGTAAAAAAAAGTAAAATTAAGTATCCCTGTACTTTGGTAGTTTCAAGTGAATTTGAAAAGCAGTCTATATGCTTCATAAATAATGCCTATGTGGCTTCTAAGTAACTTATGCAGTCTTTTCAATGGGAATAAACATGCATTTAGTTTATTTTAAGGTTAGCCTTTTCATTATACAACATTTGCTAGGGGTTATAAAATAAAATACTAATCCATTTATAATGGAAAGAATAACCTTTAAAATAAAAACCATATTTGTAGTAGTTTTGAAGAATAATGTCACAGCTAATTGTTTGCTATAAACACATAACATACATATGTTGACACAAAACATATACTAAAACCAAAATCTCACATACAAAGTTATTCCACTTGAAAGAGCTACCTTTACCATTGCACCATTCATGCATTTTGGATAAGGGAAATTCAGAGGATAAATATTTAGAAAAGCTCACTCTCCTGCCATACACAGAGGCTCCAGGCAAAATTATCAACTCCCTTTGGAATCATCAGTGGAGAGAGGGGCCCAAAATCTTTGCCTGAACAAACTGCAGACTTCCTCTGCACCAGCTTTTGGAAATTCTGACTGTCACACCATTACCCTGGGTAGTATTTTTACAGCACTGGATTTTTTACCCATGCTGAATTTGCTCAGACTCCTCAGAAATAAGATTCTACTCTCTGATACAGAAGCTCATAATCCAATCTTAAAGATATTTAATATATTTTATCAAGTACATGATTTTATTTTGCATGTAAAATTTGCATCAATTGTAGTTTGCAAGTCACTATCATATTTTTCAATAACTGTTTAGCACAGAGATGTTAAGTTGTTCCTTCAGCATTTAAAAATTACTATGTTACCTTTCTGAGTAAGAGACCCTTGCTAAATACAAGGTTACTTCAGTCTTAAACAGAATAAAAAGGGAAACTACTTTTAACTCTTTATAGGCAGCTTCTATTTTGCTCTAATAGCAAAAGTAGAAAGAAAGACTTGGCCTATTCTGGTATATTCTCTGGTCTGCAGACATAGCCCTACACATTCAGCGGCATTCAGCAGAGTTCAGGAGAAACTCAAAATTTTAAGCACACAATAGTATTTTTTTTTCCATAATTAGATGCAGAGTTGTCTATGGCAACCTTCAAGTGTTCAAGTGATTTCATTTATTATTGCTGAATTTTTTATTCTATGTCATGTCTTATATAGGAAGACAAAAGCACATAGCAGCACATAAGCTCCTGTGATTAGCAAGTTAAAAATTACTAGGAGTGGAAAAAACCAACCAACAAATCCAAACTCACATTATTTAGATTGATTTAATGACTTACTGGATAGCTGAAAAGGGAATATTTAACAAAGATCCCTTTGAGAAATTCAAACTACGACTTCACACACAGAAACTTAATAAATATCAAAGCTGGATAAAAACTTTTAGATATGATCTTGGACTTCAGAAATCTGTGTTTCAAAGCATAGAGCATCTGACTTCTCACCAATTCCATTGAGAGTTCCGTATGGTAGAAAAGTTGATCAAGATGTGAAAAAGTGAATTAGAGCTTGTACTTGCATCACTGCAAGAAATAGGAATTTGATGGTGAAATAGCTACAAAGATTTCTGGAAACTGGTACTGCTATTTACCTGTGTCTACTTCTATTGACTTGAGCAGTTATGAGCTCATAGAGTTGATACACATAAGTGTGAGTCTCGCATATTATCTGGGGAGATCTGTGATAAAGGAAACTAGAAATAAGTAATTCTAGATAAATTAATACCTACTAAGACCTTTGCTTTTGTGGTATCTAACTGCTAGTTTTAAAATAATAATCTTTTTTCCCCAAAAACATTCTCAAAAAGACACTTTGTCACTAAGTGATAAAAATAACGAATTTGTTACAACTTGTAACAATAGCAGAAAGTAAAGTCACTTTCACAGTTTTTCATGAGATGCTCAGAGTATGACTGCCTAGGGTATAAGTGTGCCCAAGGATGCCAATGCACCTGAAACTGCAAATGTTCCTTGTTTCTGTTTCCTTGTTACTGCTTGCCATTGCCATGACCCAGCACAAATCTTGCTCACATTTCTAAGCAAATAACAGCTAAGATACTGTATGTTTGGGTCTGTACACAAAAGATACTGTGCTCAAGAGTAGGCTATATTTAACCAGACAAAACTGTCTTGCTGTGTCTTCCTTATGCTATTCTACTATGTTGACTTAGAACTCACTGATGGGCACTCTGGAGCATCCTTTTTTCAAAATAGAAATGGAAAGAGGTAATTTGCTGGAAAAATACCTTTCATTAAAGCATTTAGCAACATTATGGCACTAAGAAAATAAAAGCATTATGTAGTCCTACTGTCATCACCTTCTACGAACGCACATCAGTGCAGCATGTTGGTATTCATCTACTCTTTTCCATCCTGCACATGCTGCTGAAGGTGTATCTTTTTAGTGAGAATGCCTGTTTTCTCTTTCACAATTAAAGTGGGATTTTTACACCTGCACTTTACAACATTGGCTTTAGTCAAGTTGCTTATTTTAGTAAAAATGTCTATCTGCTTGCCTTATTCCCTGAAAACTGAGAATGGCATTTTGCAGTTTCTCTGTGAACTGTCTTAGGAAATTAAGGATTTGTTACAACAAGAATCTGAGACCAGTGAAAAGGCACAAAAAGTTCATTCTTTCCCAACTAAAATGAGTTTGGTTCAAGTCAATATTTCTTCAGTTATAGATTTACTGTATGCTACCTGCTAGTATTTACATAATATATAGTAATTGATAAGAGACATGTTGAAAATATATCATTAGTATTATTTACTCCAGGAATTCAAGTGCAGAAACAAAAATATATCATGAATTTTTAGTATTTTTCATAAGACAATTACCTTCTTCTTGCTTCACTTTCAAATAAAGCAAAGAGGTCTTCGAGCTGAAATATTTCTTGTATACAGTAAAAGCCTGATCCAAGTCTTTACAGAAGTAAAAGTCCTATTGACTTGTGTTAAATGTAACACTCTTCTTACAAGAGAACTGCAAATTCAAGTGCTAATTAGGTCCCAGGACAGAGTCTGAAAAGCACTGGTAAGTGAATTTGGGAAGCACTGATACTATGCAATCTAAACACTATAAATATGGTAGTAACAAAACTGAATACAGCAAAATTCACAGCCCCATCCTGTGAATCCATGTTAATTATAGAATCATAGAATAGTTAGGGTTGGAAAGGACCTTAAGATCATCTAGTTCCAACCCCCCTGCCAGGCAGGGACACCTCACACTAAACTGTGCCACCCAAGGCTTCATCCAACCTGGCCTTGAGCACTGCCAGGGATGGAGCACTCACAACCTCCCTGACCAACCCATTCCAGCATCTCACCACCCTCACAGGAAAGAATTTCTTCCTTGTATCCAATTTAAACCTCCCCTGTTTAAGTTTGAACCCGTTACCCATTGTCCTGTCACTACAGTCCCTAATGAAGAGTCCCTTCCCACCATCCCTACAGGCCCCCTTCAGATACTGCAAGGAGGAGGTCTCNTTACCCATTGTCCTGTCACTACAGTCCCTAATGAAGAGTCCCTTCCCACCATCCCTACAGGCCCCCTTCAGATACTGCAAGGCTGCTAGGAGGTCTCCACGCAGCCTTCTCTTCTCCAGGCTAAACAGCCCCAACTCTCTCAGCCTGTCTTCACACAGGAGATGCTTCAGTCCCCTAATCATCCTCGTGGCCCTCGTCTGGACTTGTTTGAACATGTTCTTTTTATGTTGAGGACACCAGAACTGCGCACAATACTCCAGGTGAGGTTTCATGAGAGCAGAGTAGAGGGGCAGGATCACCTCCCTCAACCTGCTGGTCATGATCCTTTTGATCCTTTTGATGCAGGTCATGATGGCTTTCTGGGCTGCAAGTGCACACTGAAGTCGGCTCATGTTCATGTTCTCATCAACCACCACCTCCAAGTCCTCCTCCACAGGGCTGCTCTGAACCTCCTCTTTGCCCAACCTGTAGCTGTGCCTGGGATTGCTCTGACCCAGCTGTAGGACCTTGCACTTGGCATGGTTAAACTTCATGAGGTTGGCATCAGCCCACCTCACAAACATGTCAAGATCCCTCTGGATGGCATTCCTTCCCTCCACCGTATCCATCGAACCACACAGCTTGGTGTCATCAGCAAATTTGCTGAGAGTGCACTCAATCCCACTGTCTATGTCAGTGACAAAGATGTTAAATGAGACTGGTCCCAACACCGATCCCTGAGGGACACCACTCGTCACTGGCCTCCAGCCTGACACTGAGCCATTGACCACAACAATTTGTGTGTAGCCATTCAGCCAGTTCTTTATCCACCGAGTGCCCCACCTATCAAATTGATGTCTCTCCAATTTAGAGACAAGGATGTCGTGTGGGACAGTGTCAAATGCTTTGCACAAGTCCAGGTAGCTGACATCAACTGCTCTACCCCTATCCATCATTTCTGTAGCCCCATCGGAGAAGGCCTGGGACCTCTATGGGTCATTCAGGAGATGATCTGGAATAGCAGAAGCTGATGGTCTCTGCATCAGTTTGCTTTGCCAAGGTAAATCCTGCTCAGGCAAGGGGAAATTCAAGGTGTCTGAATTAGTTATTTGCATTTTCTTGTGTGTATTATGACACAATTAAGTGCATACATTTCTCATCAAAAGATTTAGAATATGGTTAATACCTTTTTGCTTTTGGGAACTGTGTCTTAATTGAATGTATTGGAAGCCTAACAATGTGTTAGTAAAATCCTGGTCAGCTTTCTTGTCAGCATTTCATAAACATTCCAGATTATGTGGATATCTGAGCATCCTAGAAAAGGTGCAAGTACTGCACTGAACAGTGACAATGTTTCAGCACCTCCTACAAACATTTAGCATACAAGACAAATATTGTACTATCCATAATACAATTATTGACAAGGTTTGGTAAATGAAGTTGCTGCATTTATCATATAGATAACTTGCGTATTTATGACAATTTTACTGAAATGCTTTTAAATCTTGCTTTTAAATGATACAAACAAAAGTAAAAATCACATCACTGGTTTCAAAGTCTTTGGGTGCTTCAGAATATTCTGAACTTTCTAGATGTGTTAAACTAAATTATAGCAGGAAGATGACACAATATTCAGCATAATTATTCCAGGAACTTACACATGTTGCTTTGAAGAAAAACACATTTTATCATTTTGAACTCAGTCTAAATTACAAACTGAAGATGGCATGAAAGCAGCTGAATCAATACTCTTGGTATAAAGGCATTATTGGACTTTAGTGGTAGAAATACATGAAGGCATATAGAGAAATTATTATTTTTCTTTTACAGAGACAGATGAGTTCTGTCATTCAGTTTCAGTATCCATTTTCAGCCTTCCTGTAAAACACCAGTTTCCAGATGATACAGTAGCTGGTCTTATTATCATTGTCAATAGTCCCATTTGGCAGTAGACAGCTAATTCTTTTCATGTGCTAATGATTGATCAGACAAGTCTATTTACTAATGTATCAGAATGCATTAGAAATATAGGTAATGAGGGACAGAATATCAATTTATTTATAAATGAACTGCACTTACATTGGATAAGTATTGACTCAAGTCAAAGAATAAAGTAGAAAATGTAATATACATAGAAATCATTACAATGAATTAAAAGAGAATTTTTAAATGTCTTGAAACATGATTCTATTGATGCCTCCACAAGCCAAACAGGATATCACGGTTGGGTTTTCTAATGCAGACAACAGAAAACGTCCCCCACAGCCACAGTACCTGTGGCAGCACGTTCTACTGCAACAGTATAAATACTGTGTTTGCACTTCAGAACTCTAAGCTCCAGCACCAAGTCTGTGCAGGTAGATAAATATATGTATACCATCAACATTAAAGATATTAAAATGAGATACATGCTTTAGTGGAATATCCTGACTGCTGGCAAATTAACAGTGCTTTGGGAATAATCTTCAGAGTGATGAAACCTGGTTTCCCACCTTTTTTAGCAGTTGTAGGAAATGTTGGATAGACATCTAGGTGAGATATTTGTGAGACAAATGCCAACTTGGAGCAGCTGATGAGTAGTTTTGTGCTACTGACACATTACTTCTGCGGAGTACACTGGTGTCCCCTTGTCTGTCTAGCAGAATTACACTGGTATTTGAAACTGCTGTGCTTCTCATCTATTAACTGCCAGTTTAAGAAAACAAATCTTATTTACTCTGATTATTCTGTAGCTGTTATTTACATTATTACCAACTTATCACGTTTCCCAGAGGATACATTAAGTTGGTATTTTTTGAGGTCTGGCACAGTTAGTATACAATACCACCTATTCTTAGCTCTACACAAAATATTTCTGCTGAATTTACTGCATCTATTACTACTACTTTCTTTTTGCTCGTAAATGTTGTCTCTCAAAACTGGTATTTCTCAGTGAGAACAAACAAGCACTAGAAAGCAGGGAGGAGTCCTACGTGGGACCAGATTAAAACATTAAAAGTTTGAAGTAGAATCCAAAGGTTCAAATGTAGTTTCCAGACAAACTCCTTTTATTTTTAGAGGTAAATATTAGAAATCACAGAGATTGAGATTCAAGAAGCTTCTTCCTATTAAGAATTTGAAAACTGCAATGGGTTTAGCAGTCCCAGCCATGTATCTGCAGTATTGTGGTATTTGAATACTGCTACATCCATTATTAATATGCACAGGAATATTAGTTTGCATGAAGAGTTGCACAGTTTGATCACACAGACACATGAGTGAATTCATTCAGGCTATGTCTGCACCTGGGCCTTCCATTTAAGAATTTAGAGCTTTATATTAGATGTTGTAAGACTATCTGAAGGCCAATATTTGAAAGCTCCATTTCAGCCCTTTGCTTGTTACATATAAGCTCTATGTTTAATCTTTTAATGCTTTATCCAATAACTGCAACAACTCAAAGTGCAGATGGAATTTTGCTAGAATTAGTATGTAAACTTAAGGCAGAGAAACATCTTTGGGAAACAACAGCAAGAAAAGCAACAAAATCATATGAATCACAGCATTTAAATTAAAACAAAAAAAAAAAGAAAAAAGAAAAAAATGAACTCCAACAAACTTACTTCATCACCACTCAAAACTGGAATAAAGCTAGATGTTAGAAACTTTCATTGAATCCTCACATGAAAGACATTCAATGAATTAACAAATTAAGAAAAAATAATTTGAGTTTCCATTAAAACAGGTACACAAGATTATGATTCAAATGTCTGGCTGAGTTACTGTGCCCTATTACGCTGTGACTGACAGTATGAGAATTTTTCCTGTTGAGAGCAAAGTAAAACATGCTCCTGAAGTGTGTTCCCCTGAGGTCTTCTGGAATAACTCCACACCATGGCTGGTATATTGGGTTAAACAGCCCAACTTAAACTTACAGCACTAGTTCCTTTTTAGTTCTGTTTTTGTAGCAGAGCAGGTATAAAGATCTTTAATCCTTAGATCCACTTATAACACCATGAAAAATGCACTGTGAAATGTCAGCATGAAGACTGAATGTGAGTGGCCTCAGCATGTATGAAAATACAGACACAAGGATAATGAGAACACCAATACCTAACCAATACTACGTAACTTCTTTCAGACAGTTTCTCATTTAAAACTGACTTGAAATTCTATCTAAATGGATAAGAACCAAAAGCGCAACTTAAACCAGAATCCAAAGACAACTTGTAATGATATTGGACTTGATAGCATGGTGATTAAAAAAACCTGACTTAATGCCAGCTCTGTTCATGCACACAGATAAACATGAAAGCTGCTCAACTTTTTTCCCAATAAATAATTTGCTGGGTACTCTCGGGAGAGCTCTATGAAGGATAAACTGACCTTTGTTAAAAATGTAACAATTTTCACAGTACCGCTTTAATCACTGATAAAATTTTCAGAATTTGACAACCTTCTTTATTCCCCTGGTAAAAGCTCTTCTTCAAGAATGTCTAATGCTGCTTCTTACTCGGTGTTCAATAGAAACCAGTCTATAACACAATGTACTCCCTTTATGTGATGTTTAGATATGAGATTGATCTCAGAGGACACCCTGGAGTTCTGAAAGTAGGATTATTGGATTTTGTGGCTTTCTCAGATGTCAGAGATCTTTAAACAGTGTCTTGCAAAGTTGCTACATCCCAACTGTCTATGAACAGCTTATGAGCTCATCAGAGAAGAAAGTCTCCATGTTAATTAGGGGGAGATGCAGATTCCCATTCCATCAAATTAAATACAAGGACTTTCACATACTACAAAATTATTTACTTAAGCAGTAGACTTTTAAAAAGATGGGGCATTGACATAAGAAAACATGCAGAGTTCAGAGCCCTTAAAATACAAAAGGCATTATTAATGCAGTTAGCACAGATTTAGAAACCATACCTTTCAGTTATACTCTTACCCTGAAAATGTACTAGGCACTTGCTGAATTAAACTCAAATTATTTATTAACATCTTTAAATGGATTTATTCTGCCTCTTCTGCATACACGAACTTGAATGGACAAGAACTGTCATTCTGCTATTTCTGCCATTTACTGTATGACTACTAGAATTATATGAATCCTTTGAATTAATTTCAGTTTTTGTTGAATATCTAAAAAAAAAAAAAATGACAGGGGGTGTGAATGTTTAGCTAAAGCAAAAAAACCTTTACTCCTTGAGCCAAAATAGGTAAAGATATTTCTAATTTATGGAGGACACAAATATTTTGTTGCATTCCAGTTTTAAAAAAAAATATCGTTTCAGACTTCCTCGGGAAAGGGGTTTAAAGCTCCATGATAAGTTTATAATGAGTTAGGATCCTAAAAGCACTCAATGAATGCAGGAAAGACAACACTTCAACAGTTCCAACTCTGACCTGCATATCTGATACCTCCCACCACTCCTAAGGACTCCAACATCCCATTCAGGTAGTCTGGCAAGGGGTCTGGTATCCATGAAGAGCCTGGCTCTCTCTTTGCCAGCCTTCCAGATCTCCAATTTGACAGAAATTGAATTATTTAATTGTAATCAACCACAGAATATTTTTACATTAACATTTATCAGTTTCATCTTTATGGACTTAAAACCATTCCCCTCCATGTTTTCTGGTGCTTTGGCACTGGTTTCCAAGGGGTCAAGTTCTGGCAAAAATCACAAACCTGATTTCTAATGTCAAAGATTTCAAGTTTGATGCCAGAAATGAGCATCTGGATTTAGGCAACTTTCTATCATCTAGGGTTAGCAGTGTGAAAAGACTTTTGATAGCTTTTTTCTTAAAAGCCTCATTCTTTTACTGAGCTTCATTAAGGCAGTTTTGAAGCCTTTCACAGGGACCTTCGTATTACTTCTACCTATAGCATACACAGACACACTATACAATATTTGAAGCATTTGAACCTTTATTCTGGGCTTAGACAGAGAAAGACAGAATTAACTTTCAATAATTTATGGAAAATCTTACAGTATATTACTTTACTTCAACAAATAGCTATTTTAAAATTATCTGACTAATAACCTGAGTCAAGAACCTCATCAAAAGCTCTTTAGAAAGATGGAAATTCATTCTTTGGTCTTCAGTAAATTTTTAGCTAAGTTACAGATTCATAAATTGCATTGTTCTTCATAATGCAAGTGTAAACAATATGCACGTTCTGTTATTGCCCCTCTCTGTCCAAAAGATATACAATTTGTGAGGTACAATCTTTCAAAATACAATTGTTGCTGCAGAAACAATGACAAATAATATACATAACTCTTAGTTATTTTATCACAGTAACGTAAATCCTTGTTCAAAGATATTATTATAATTTCATAGACATAATTACCCACTGAGCTAGTAACTCTAGTTTTATGGGCCACATATGTAAACCAGAAAATTAATGTTTTTCACATAGTTATCTGCTGTGCATAAACATGCAAATTGAAAGCCTACTTCACAGAACTGGTAAAAAAAAAAATTTTATTCTAAGGTGATGACTAAGAAAGTGAAAATTTTCTTAGTGATTTCATGAACATTCTTATTGATGGCTATTGTGAGCTATATGCAAAATGTGAAATGTGTTTAATTTACTTTAGACTTTTTGGCTGCTCTTTTCTATTTTACAGGTTTCTTACTCTTATCATTATTCTACTAGAGAAATCCAACTTTTAAGTCAATTTGCTACAAAGGTATAAAAAAAGGTGCAGTTTAGTCACAGAATTCAGACAGCATGTGGCACTACAGAGCTGTTCTGGTTACACCGTCCCCAGAAAAAATAAATATTGAGCTTTCACAGCAATGAAGCAGCAAAAAAAAAAAAAAAAA
>NDXB01005577.1:21146-44542 GCA_002631895.1 Agapornis roseicollis | reverse complement strand
ACCCAAAAAAAAAAAAAAATTAATCTTTAAAAACAAAGAAGAAAAAAAAAAAAAAAAAAAAAATAAAAAAGGATTATTCAATACTAACAGTGTAAGTCTGGGACCTGAGCCCGTTTCAATTATTTTTAAGATATTTTCATTTAAAATCAATTTTTTTCCATTATGATCATGTTGTATGGTTTGGGCAAGTATTGTAGGTTGATGTTTCCAAGGCACATGTGTTTAACAACTTTACATCCAAGCATCTTGGTCACCTGTGAATAACAGAATTTAGTGTTCCATGTAGGCCTGCACAAACAAGTGGCCAAATGCAGACAAGCACAGAGAAATTCTCAGGTTAGCATAAATGTAACATAAACACATAGAAGATTGAGAGAGTCTCATTTCACAAGAATTTTAAATCTCTTAGAACAACTACTAATGGATCCAGAGTTAGCTGGTTTAGTCTAGCCTTTGTGACTAAGAGTGGAGGGAAGGTCTGGCCTCTCCAAGGGTATATTCAGTAGCAGAGGGCTGATAAAATGAGAAATTCCTAGATGTCCACGCCAAACATAACAATATTGCTAGAGCAGGCAGGCTCAAGACAGATACCAACATATCCTGTTACAAGCATATTGTTAAATTCCACTTCAATGAGGAAATAGGCAACTTTACTTGCATCTTGGGATGCTGAGCAGGGCTCTGACGTTATCTGAGGTCAATTCTCACACCCCTCGCAGGATAAATCACTTTGTAATAAAGAGTAATATTATCATTTTGATAAGTGTGGAGAGGAACAGGTGTGAAGCTAGTAAGAATTGTGTTTTCCCCCTTGTAAAAGGGGGGGGAAAGGCCCCTAAAAAAGGCCTTGACTACATAAACCTCAAAAGGCAAATTCAAGAAGAAGCCACAACATAACGAGGCAAGTACAAAAGCATGCAACTGCAAGAAACAATGAAAAAAAAAGGAAAGGTCAGTTCTGGAGGACTCAAGGAAGGGAACCAGGGAACAAAATGTTTTAATTTCTAGACTGAGGATAACAAAACCTTCAGAGAGGGTGGAAAGGCCTCTGGAAAGTCCTGTTGAGTAAAACAGGAGGCAGAGCCTTCAATTCACTCTCATATAACACTACTGCTAATACCAAATGCTCCCAATGCTCACAGGCAAAGTAAGTAAACTATATATAATTGTAAAAATAGAGTCTACATGTAGCCAGATAGCCCATCTTGCCTTTCTGGAACTCTGCTGGAAATTCAGGAATAGAAAGCACCTTTAAATTATTTATTGCAACAGGTAATCATGACTCAAATAAATCCACTTTTGTTTTTAGCTCCTCTTTGCTGCATGCTATTTGCTAGTTTGCATTCAAGCTTCTCTTTCTGGTCTTTTAAGAGTCTTTTTTTTTTCCCTGTTAACTTCTGTCTTGTGCAGTATTCTAATAGCCTGTACTGGTCAGATATCATTGGCATGAGGTTATTAAAACACATGTGATCAATTTTATTATTTTGTA
Organism: Agapornis roseicollis; assembly: GCA_002631895.1. Lineage (NCBI taxonomy): Eukaryota > Metazoa > Chordata > Aves > Psittaciformes > Psittacidae > Agapornis > Agapornis roseicollis. The sequence continues at coordinate 43,053 of NDXB01005577.1, read as the reverse complement.
GCACTTGCTAAAGGCTTTGTTTAATGAGAAAGCTAATGATATGGAAAATGCAAGGGGTAGTGTTAGAAACTATGAGAAAGGTACAATGCTTGAAGTTTGGAGTATGTTTGCCTTGGAGCATCCCTTGGTTAACTGGCTACTGCGACTGATGAATGCGCTAGGGTTTCAGTTGCAGTCAGGGCAAAAGGAAAGTTGTTAAGTAGTGTTCATATGTCAGCTTCGATGGCCAGAATACCATACCACAAAAAAGAAAATGCAATTCAGCACGACTGGCAACCATCCATCAAACAGGTCGAAAATTGAATGAACTTGCAACAGAATTATCCCTGGTCGAAAGGGAATAGCATTCCTATGAGTTGCAGTATGACACTTCGACAGACCACTTGCTCACAGTACATGGCAACTGTAGCCCTTCATTCCAGCTTCTACCACTTCCAGAGCTTTCATAAACACTTAACATTTCATAAAGGTTACAGTTTTACATGTGATTTCTAAGCTAAAAAAAAGCATGCAGAGAGTGCGTTGCCTCTCCTGCTCTGACATGCTTTATAAACACCGGCTATAGCAGCTGACCCAGATGCACTCAGAACTTATTTTTTTACAAATTTAAATTCTGCTCTACCTAATGTTTTGTGCTCCATTCAGAACTCAACCATAAAAAAAGGAACTGGAATATTTAGTGCCTGGTGCTATACTGTTACACCTAATTTCTTCTCTATTTCACACTAAGCAAAGATGGCTCTTGGAAGCTTTAGAAAAAGGCATCAAAACGTCAAGAACTTGTAAATAAACAGCTGGCTTGCAACATATGTATTTTTTTCTATATTTTTCAGGTGCCACAATCTACAATCCATATCTGCCAGCCTTGTAGCATACAGCATAATTTAACTGTAATTGATAACGTAAGGGCAGATGGAGAGAAGTGTCAGCTCCTGCTCACATCCTCTGGGGATGCTACAGAAATCAAAGCAGATGGTCCAATTGCTTCTTATTTATGTGTTGCTGCTAGCTCCTCTGCTTGCAGGATAATGGATCATTATTGCCTGCTGTGCACAAACACCAATATGCTTTTAAATCTGGTTCTCAAACCTTATGAAAAAGCACTATATTTCATATTAATTTGTGAAGCGGCACTTAACAGGGTCCACTGATCTTAATTTATAACTTTCAAAAAAAAAAAAGGTTCAGCTCTGGATTATTTTTTCATAAAATAAGTGACCAACTGAGATTTCTAACAAAAGCATAAGCTAGTTAGCTGATCATATATGCTTGGAGAATACAGAGCAGGTAATTATGATTTGAATGAATTACACTATAATGTATTTTTATTTATTGACCAGTCTTCAGCAATGAAGAAAAATCTCCTTAAGAAGGTAACTTCAAATATATACCAGATAAGACACAGTGATGTCACTTTAAGCCTTTGTTTACCTAAAGACAATCATGAATTCTCTCAGAGTTGCTTCTCCAAGGAGCTCAGACAGGATGTGGGACTTCCTGCACATCCAACACATTATACAGATCACCAGTGATTAAAACCCCCAGGGCTTTACCCTTGGCACTACATATATTCCATGGAAATTGGTTGGTAAACCTTCTGGAACTCACTGTAGTAACTTTCAGTGACTTTAAACCCTAATGTTTCACATCATGACCAATATTTATTTGCTTTGGCTACCACAGCAAATGGCAAAGTTAAGTCAATGTTTTGTAAAATGAGACAAGAGAGCCAGCTGTGGCCCTCTGCTAACTCTGCTGAACAGGTTTATGGCAATTCCTTTCAAAGATAATGATGTTGTACTTTCTCTTTTAGCTGAGATGATACCTCACCAGAAAGATTTTGCGAATACTGACTCCCAGACTTCAGCTAGCAATACATAGTTTTGGTAGGTTTAAGAAGTCTGTTAACAAAGAGCAAACTATAAAGTGAGTTTACTATCACAAAATAACTAGGCATGTTTACATCTCCAGCATACAGAGGTCTGTATGACAGAGCAGCTATTTTTATAAATTCTGAAAACCTGTCAGTCCTTTGAAGGGATAAGTTGTCAGTCAGAGCATCTAGCGAGTAAATCGTTGAGTTGATACAGCAAGCTCTTTCCAAGTATGCAGACCAGGAAGGAACAAACTAAGTTTAGGTTAGCCCCCCACTTATCCTACCTTCAAGGTGAATCAGTGAGTGATTAACAGAAGAAAATGTTTAGTACTTTATATAGTGTTCAATTAATACATTCATCTGCTTAGGTGATTAGATAATTCAACAGCTACAGATCATATTAAACCTTTGTTTCATTTATTACACTACCATTTTAACAAGATTTTGTGATTTGACTTTAAAAACAAAATTTTGAGCAAAGGAGTATGGGTTTTGATCATTTTTCCTCTATCTAGAACCTAAACACATTGCCCAAAGTCAGGAGAAGAAATTACTGCTATAGAACAAACATGTTGGTACCAGGGAATATTGAATGTTATTACATTCTCTGATTAGGTGAGCTACCACTGACTGATTAAAGTCTTGGGTAAATTTTGCAATCACCTTCAAGATCAATACAAGTTCAAGATACTCATTAGTTAAAATGAATTATTTCTTGCGTTCTAGATAGCAACTTCAAATCAGTGCTGTTTGACATATCTTGTGGGTTGGTTCAGCAACCTTCTGAAACCACCAGAAATTAGTTTAGAAAAGTTTACATATATGATACATATTTATATAATGGGTCTCAAAGAAATTTGGGTCTGTCCTCCTGAAGGTAGGGGGGATTTTTACTGAGTACAATACCTGAGCTTTGTAATATTATACAGAAGTCCATGCGACTATGGATTTGAACGCAATTTACCCCATTCCCTCTACTGTAAGAGAAGATGATAGTGCTGATGTACAGATTGAAGTCCAGGATCCTAGATGCACAATGAGGGATACTATCCAGTTGTATTTTTAATTAATTATCTTCCTAAAGCTGATTTCAGAAATTTATTTGCAAGTTAAAATTGTGTTTCAAAATAGTTCAAAAGGGTTTATGCATTCTGTCCTCTGCACTTCAGTTTTTTTTCCAACAATGCTGCCCCTATATCTCAGTGAAAGTTTGGCATAATTCAGGAGAGTGTTCTTATTTATAATCCAATGCTGCAAAATAAAATTGGTGGTTTTGTAAGGCTGCAGAGCATCTTCTTTTTCAGTCTATTATACTTCTGATAATTTTTGCATTATCTACAGAATAAACACACTCTTAGATCTTCCAGGTGGGTTCTAAGGATATTAACGCTAATTTTTCATTATGGTCTCAAATATAGGTTATGTAAAACCAGATTATCACCTCTCAACAGTTTTATACACCATAGTGACCATAGAATCATAGAATAGTTAGGATTGGAAAGGACCTTAAGATCATCTAGTTCCAATCCCCCTGCCATAAGCAGGGACACCTCACACTAAACCATGTCACACAAGGCTCAGTCCAACCTGGCCTTGACCATCACCGGGAATGGAGCACTCACAACCTCCCTGGCCAACCCATTCCAGCATCTCACCACCCTCACAGGAAAGAATTTCTTCCTTATATCCAATCTAAACCTCTCCTGTTTAAGTTTGAACCCGTTACCCATTGTCCTGTCACTACAGTCCCTAATGAAGAGTCCATCCCCACCATCCCTATAGACCCCCTTCAGATACTGCAAGGCTGCTAGGAGGTCTCCACACAGCCTTCTCTTCTCCAGGCTGAACAGCCCCAACTCTCTCAGTCTGTCTTCGTATGGGAGATGCTCCAGTCCCCTAATCATCCTCGTGGCCCTCGTCTGGACTTGTTTGAACATGTCCTTTATATGTTGAGGACACCAGAACTGCACACAATGCTCCAGGTGAGGTCTCATGAGAGCAGAGTAGAGGGGCAGGATCACCTCCTTTGACCTGCTGGTCACGCTCCTTTAGATGCAGCCCAGGATACAGTTGGCTTTCTGGGCTGCAAGTGCACACTGAAGTCAGCTCATGTTCATTTTCTCATCGACCACCACCTCCAAGTCCTTCTCCACAGGGCTGCTCTGAATCTCCTCTTTGTCCAACCTGTAGCTGTGCCTGGCATTGCTCTTACCCAGCTGTAGGACCTTGCACTTGGCATGGTTAAACTTCATGAGGTTGGCATCTGCCCACCTCACAAACATGTCAAGGTCCCCCTGGATGGCATTCCTTCCCTCCACCGTATCCATCGAACCACACAGCTTGGTGTCATTGGCAAACTTGCTGAGGGTGCACTCAATCCCACTTTCTATGTCAGTGACAAAGATGTTAAATGAGACCGGTCCCAACACCGATCCCTGAGGGACACCACTCGTCACTGACTTCCAGCCGGACACTGAGCCATTGACCACAACTCTTTGCGTGTGGCCATCCAACCAGTTCTTTATCCACCAAGTGGTTCACCTATTAAATTGATATCTCTGCAATTTAGAGACAAGGATGTCGTGTGGGACAGTGTCAAATGCTTTTCACAAGTCCAGGTAACTGGAACATTGTTGACAGCAGCTATGTAGCATTCTAATGAACTTCTTCTGGAGGACTTCATAGATTCATAGAAAGGTTAGGGTTGGAAAGAACCTTAAAATCACCTAGTTCCACCCCTCCTGTCATAAGCAGGGACACCTCACGCTAAACCATGTCACCCAATGCTCTGTCTAACCTGGCCTTGAACACTGTAAGGGATGGAGCAATCACAGCTTCCCTAGGCATCCCATTCTAGTGCATCACCACCCTTACAGTAAAGAACTTCTCCCTTACAGCCAATCTAAACTTCCCTTGTTCAAGTTTGAACCCATTGCCCCTTGTCCTATCACTAGAGTCCCTAATGAAGAGTTCCTTTTTGTCATCCCTATAGCCCTCCCTCATACTGATAATTTCAATACAGGTGAAAATTACTGTATGCAATTGCTTTCCAGCCCCAGGTAGTCAGCATTTCTCATCCCCATACAAGGCACAGGACCTGCCTGGCCTATAGCATTACTCATGGGATCCACTGTATATTGTAGGGGGTTCTCAAAAGGAGTTCTTAAGAAGGTCGGAGCTGTGCTTAATGAGAAAATACAGACTTTGCCTGCTCTCCCTCATTCATTCCTTCTTTCTGAACTGGGTACAACTGGGTACAACAATCACTCCAGTTCCTTTTCCAACTCTTCACTGACAAGATTGCACAGGTGTTAATAAATTATAGTTCGATTACAATATTGCCATCTGCCTGTCCCCAGCAGGAGATTACATTTAAATACATACTATCATGTCTTCTGACTGGTGCCAGATGGTAGAACTCAGGTGAAGACCAAGAAAACTCTCTTTCACCCCACTCAGCACCACAAGTTGCATTACTCGTGAACCATTTTACCTCTGCAGCTGAAAACTAAGCTTAGGCTTCACTGATTGCTAGGCATGGGGACTTCTTGGTTTCTACCCTCTTTTGACAAATTAAGACTGATGTAACAAGTCCCTGGAGCTACGGCACTGGGCAGGGGCTTTGCCCATGGCCAGTACAGCAGCACAAGGACTGGGGATCACACCTCAGCATTCAAAGCAGAGCTTAAGTGTGAATTAAGGGGTGACTACGTTGTGCTGACTCCTGGCACTTGCTGGATTTTGCTCAGGGTGAACATTCATTACACTGCTGGAAGAATACACTACCCTTAAATTTGTTGAACAAAGATACTGCTCCTAACTCACAGTTTCTATACAGTGGCCGGTGCAACTGCACATTAGAATAGTTATTACTGATGTATACGCTTGGAGCCTTAGATATTTACTTAGCTGACTTTCAACTCTTGTCTTGTTTTGGGTTTTTTTTTGGCACATCTTAAAGAAACCTCAGCTAGAAGATGGCTTTAAACCTCTATTATCTTCAACTTTATTATACTGTAAATTATTTAAATGTTTTTAGAAAGCTTTTATCCTTGACTTTCACCAGAATAAGAGATGCAATTCTGCTCTCCCTGATATCAGTTGAATCAGAAATGCTTCACTGTCTGCAGAGGAGTCATTCCTAAATTAATCAGAGTTGCTGAGTGGAGTTAGTCTCAAAGAGATTAAATCCTAACAGAGAAGTACAAAAACTTTTCTTTCCCTCCCTTATTAGCCTCATTAATCGCCACATTAGTCCACTGGGAAAATGAAATCAAAGTCAATGCTGGACACATGAGGAACAAAATAAACTTTTCTAAACAAAGTACACTGCAGAGTCAGAATACATGTCAGAGTCTGAATGTATTTACTTCTTGTCTGCAATCCCAGAAATCTAAAATAAACAGTTTGATTTGAAAATTAGAGTTTTATCTTTTTATATGGTCTCGCTATCAACAGCATTTTCTGGAATTTATTATGCTTTCAGAGGAAAATGTGGCAAGTATTTCAGGCTTAAGCAAAAGGTAAGATTATTCTTTGAACTGAAGTTACAATTATAACAAGATTTTAATGTTTCAATACCCTTTGAGCTATATGGATGATAAAAATATGTTAACAGTGCGAGGGTGAGCGTACTCTGAGCGTGCAGAACCACCATTGTTGAGAGTATAGTATGATTCCATGTTAATAGAAAATAGCTTTTTGTCATTCATAAAAGGAAAATCTTAAATTATGTTTAGTGAAGCTGTAGGAAGACCAGCAACATCGCTCACTTTATACAGCACTATCAAATAGCCAATAGGAATTATCATGAGAGGCCAAACTAGCTGGCATCAAAACTTCAGTCCTTCAGAGCAAACAGGAGCCTCCCAGGATGGGGGACATCCCAGCTTTGCTGCAGAGGAACAATGGTACCACAAATGGGCAGAGTCCAGCTTCCTCAGAGAAAAGCTTTAACCATTAGGTGTCAGAGGTGAGAGAGAAGGAGATTACTCAGTGGCCTGGATCAAAACTGATCCTGCAGCATAACTGAGACAAAGGGACTTTGCAAAAACCTTCCCCTGCTGCAATCCAGGCCTCCCAACTGTCTTACGTGGTCTTTGCATGAATGAGAGTCTGACAAGATCCAGCTGCATAATATAGGATAACTTTCCATTATAGAAGAAAATTAAAACTGTCACTATGCAAGAAATCAAAATTAATAGAACTAATAGAACAGTATGTGTATAGTTACTCATACAATTAAATTTTCCAGACATTCAGAACAATCAATTTCATGGCTCCTAAATATAAAAAACCATTAGATTCTCTAAAACTATTATTTTGAATACTTTAGAAATCAACAAAATGTTCCTTTTTATCACAGAGAAACATTTGTTTAATATGTTGAAGCAAATAAATTTTCTCTGTCAGTGATTAGACTCTTTCTTCAGTTCTTTATGGTTAACAGAAATTTTGATTGTCAATCAAATCTTAAATCTCCATACTTACTATCCAAACAGTCACCTAGAATTCTTCCCCTAGTCACGTTCCTGCCATAAAATAAATTAGTGACACACTCAATCATTCACTTAAAACACGAAGGAATGTTCCCTAATAACAGTTTTCATATTAACTAGCTAAATTTGAAATATAATTTAACATCTATCTAATTAGAACAGTCACATACACTTATACAGTAGGTGCTAAAATAATTCTTCATAACCTCAACTGAGACTTTCTTTAACCTGGAACACATGACAATAAGTTGAGTAGGTAGATACACTACTGAGGCCAGATTTCTGCTGTGAAAAAGAACAAGGCAAAACCTTTGAAGCTGTACCTAATTTTAAAAAGGAATCTCTTTTTTCCTCAGATATCTGCTAATATTCAGAGCTGCCCCTCTGCACACCTGTTGTGCTCCTGAGGTCTTACAGACAAGGAGAAAAGTTTCTGTGTGGTATCTTTGAAGCAGAGGAGCAAATTCTTTGATGGGAAGACAGAATTCTGATTTTTATTTAATAGTCTATAAAATCTGTGTAGTATAGCATAGCATGGTATGGCCATCAAATGACCCAAAACACTTTAAAAGGCATTTCGGCTCAACAACTGCAACAATTCAATAGATATAATTCAATGTTTCTCAGACTATTAACAGGACAGGGAATCTGTGAGTTTAGCATGTCCAGGTCTGACCCTGACCAAGGGGACATACGGCATCTCAGATAAAGCCCTTTATTGCTGTGTAGCTGCATAATGGGATTATTTAGTCCTCATTCTAGAGACTCTTCTTTTTCTAAACTGATATCCTCTTTATCAATAGTTAATGCTGTGCTGTCTGTGCACTTTGCTAGAAAATATTTGGGATAACCCACTACCTCTTGATTTCATAATGAGTTGCAATATGAGGAGAAAATCTGATTGTTCAACCCATTTTTCAGATCAGTTGTGTTTGAGGGAGGCAGACAATTGCTCTATGTTTACATTTACAGTTGCTACATATTTACATTGCTTCATATACATGCTACATATTTGCAATGTCTCTTAGCCTTAACGAAAAGTCAGTTTGGTTTTACTTAATCTGCTTGCATTGTCACTGGTACTCAGTGACAGGAGCTGCACCACAGGAGCAGTTCTTACGCCACCTTCATTTTCTATCTCTGTGGAATGGCTTCAGTTGTGTTTGCTCAGTGCACAAATAACTTTAACAAATTAAAAAACCTGCTGGAATAACCACAGTTCTGCTGATTTGGCAGCTATTGCATGGTATTTTTTGTTTGGCTTTTCTTTCATTTACAGACCTAGAGCTAAAGCTGTTAAACTTTCGGTTACCTAAATGTCACTGGCAATTCATATACGCTCCAGGAATTTTTGTCCTCTGACACATGATGACACAGTTTAGCATTACTAAGCAGCTGAAACCTACCAAAACAATATCTGATTTTCTCCTTATCAAAAAGAGGGAAATAGAGTAATATTTTAATTAATACTTCACCATGATTATTCATAAACACTTTTTTTCATTGTGCAAAGCAGACATTAGTATTTTTAGGCTGATCAGACTATTTTTGCAAATCCCTTCTTTCTAAGTTACTGTTACTGTTAACTGTACTGTTACTGTACTGTAGTGTCTTGAGAAGCTCAAGTTCAGCTTGTGCTAGAATTAACACTGTGTTTCTGACTAACCATTACATTCTTGAATACAAGGCAATTTGTGGCAGGCTGTAATTCTGGCTGCAATCAGTAGAGATTTTCTCATGACTTTTAAACAGGTAGGTGTGACACCAATTGATCTTTTCCTACTGGAGAACTAGAGAAAAAATAATGGAAGAGTCTCACAGTCGATCAAACTTATTCTAATGAGCACTGTTTTGAAGGCATAAAGCTCTTTTCTAACAGAAAAACAACCTGCTCCCTGTTCTTAAAATAGGAACACCATTTTACACATCAAAGGTTCTGTACCACCTACGTGCTGTGTCTGCAGTTGTATTTTGCCAATGACAATGCAATGTTGAAATAAGCTGCAATGCAACAAATTGAATCTCTGGATTCACAGCTTGCAGGAACACAGGGAATCAAGTGTTCTAAAATGGATTGAGATATAATTTGCTACCCATTCCAGGCAATAAAGTTAAACCCAAGAAAAGTCAAATGAAGTATAATTTAAAATTTTAGTTAGATGAACTAAACTATATGATTCATTTCAACTTGCCTTTCTTCTCTTCTCAACACCCATTTTAAGATAATTTCCAGCATCCTCATGGACTGCAAGAGTTATGAATGAGTGTCTTATATCACATGAAAGGCAGAAACTGAAATTAACCTCTGAATCACACCATCATATCTAAGGATTCTTTTTCTCCAGGAATAATGCAAGCTTGTCCTCCTTCTAAGAGGGATTTTTTCACCATATGAAGGTCACAAACATATGAGAAAAGTGCACGAGACCAGGTAAGTAGAAGGAGAACTTAAGCCAATGCATATAAATTATAACATGCATGTCACATTATAATAAAACAGTTTTGTTATCTTCATACTCTGAAAATAGTTTCTTCCTCTTTCAATTACAGAGGAACAATCAGCTTCTTAATAGGTAAAAACACTTTGAAGTTAAAGCTCAAGATAAACCATATAGCAGATTTAGTGCAGTGAGTTTGATTGAATATATATTTTAGTCTCTCAGAGAAAGCAAAACCAGAAAGCTGTAACATGAAAGGAGACCAAAGTCTGTGCCTAGTCCATGCCTGGAACATTTTTAGAGCTAGTAGATTTAACTTATTCTTCCACATATTTGTGCAGCTTTCCTGAAATAATTGTTATTACTATTGCTGCTTCTACAAGTCTGTTCTGAATGTTGACTAACATCTCCCTATGTATGCAAAATAATAGACACATTATTTGGTGGAGATACATCCTACCATGAATTGATACTTTCTGACTCTAGGACTAGTCTTATTTTGAGTGAGAAATATAATGAGGTTTTTACAACTCACAAGAGGCTATAATCCCCTTAAGTCTAGCTTCTACAATATCTCTATATGTTAAATTGATCACAACAAAGCATCAAGATGCTCAGAGGGTGTTTGGAAGAAAGTTTCCAAAAGGTTTAATAATTTATTTCCAAGTCTTCTAGAATAAGATAATAAATCTATAGCCACCTATTAAATAAACGGCTTGAGTTTACAAAATCTTCTTCATCTTCATTGGCTCAAGACTGCACAATGGGAGAAGAGTCAGACACAAGGAGCATTAGCAACAGTATTTAGGTAGTATGTCTCCTAAGGTGCAGGGAGAAGTGGCCAAGACCAGCAAATGTCTGGTGTTGTAGGATATATGAAGTACATGAAATTAGCAACCAGACAGGTCGCTGTAGCTTTGCTTGAAATTCTGCCTCAGAAAGATATGAAAAGCAATGCTGAGACCATGCAGTCTGAGATTCCTGGGGATGTGTTTTTCTCAAGAGAGCTACCGTGGCCGAATCTACTCAGACATTTATGTAGAAAGGTGAGAGCCAAGAAGAATGCCAAGTTGCTACCCTCTGAACATTATTATAAAGTCCTTTGATCTGTTTTTAGGTGAAATCAAATTCTTGAAAGGAAATCTGTAAAGTCAGCTTTGATCACAAATAGCCCCTTCTTACATCAGTATTTTACAAGAACAGTATACACTGACTCTGCCAATGAAAACCTGATGACAGTTGTGAAACCAGTATGTAACCATACATAAAAAGGACATTGCCAGTAAAGTACATCTTTGGAAATCATCTCAAAACCATGCCTGTTGGAGGTGGGCACTTCAGTTTTGGATTGACATTGGGAGAAGGTTGAAATGGATCTCAACTCACAGAGCAAGTCGGTGTCCTACTGCCCTCCAAATAAAATGCAACAGGAGCATATTCTGAGCAGGAATGGGTCTAGATCACAACATGAGCATTTCTGAGATTGCAAATGATCATGACTCTAGGCAAAGTTTGGACCTACACTTCATTATGAAGGTCCAAGCTGATATCCAGGAGCATCTGCAACAGAAGATTCTTATTTAGCTTAGCAGCAGGATAGAAAAGCACCTACGCACATAGTTATTATGATTATATTAATGGAAACACTATTCAAAGATATCTTATTAGATATCAGTCTGACTGAAGGTTTCACTGTCATAAATTGGAATGTAATTATTTGCTTGAACTCCACAGTTCATTACATTAGTTCACAGAATGATAAACCATTTAACTAGAACTAGAATTACCAACTTCTGATATCCTGCATCCTCCCATGAATATGTCCATTTGTTTCACCTAAAATCAGCTGTAATCAAGCATGTAAATGACAAAAAGATTAAGCTTTTGTTTTCAACCTTTTAAAAATAAAATGTCAGCAGTAAGTATCCAGATCTCATGTTCAGCTTCCTTTTAAAAAAATCCTGTCATCCTTCTGCAAAGCTTAGAGTAAAATAGTACACCTGGCTAATGCCTAGGCTTTGAACATGTACGTTAGTTGGACTAATTAGGTGAGTTTACGACAGAATTCTTTGGTTTGCACATTGGATAATATGATTCTGAGCTGTATTTACTCTTGTTACCACTGGGTTGGATGAGTGACGTACTTCTTGCAGCTGTAAAAGACTTTCTTTATACCAGTTTCACAACTAATTTATGGTGAATGCTGAAATCTGTTATTACTTTTGCATTTATGATAGGCTGCATAATAAACTTATTGATTTCATTTAATGGAAGCTTTTTCCTACCTATTATTTTCTCTTAAAATGCTTTATTTGCAACCTGAAAGGATATCCTAGCATGTCAGAGAGGTGTATCTGAAGATGCTGTTATCACAGTATGTCATACAGTCCTCTGGTACAGCTTGCTAAAGATGATGGCTGAGATTAAATACAACCCACTTGGCAAAGGGCAGATGGCAAACAATTGCATTTGACCTTTGTCAAAGAATGCTCATTCACAACTGCTTCTCATCACATCCTCGTACATCTTTCCTGAGGGACCAAAAAAAGCATTGGCGTGTTCTCTGCAACCCTGACTGTGAACTGATGCCTGCGTACTAACATGGTGTATTCACTCACTGTCAATCCAAGCCCTGACATGTACTCTTTCTCGACAAAATTTGTAAGAATAACCACATGCTGCACTTCCAACTTTTACCCAAACTCTTTGTTCCAGAGCATTTTTAATATGATTTGTAGTAGCAGCACACAAGTGCTATTACAGAACAGATTGCAAAAATGACACTTGATTTAATTGCATGAGATTTATAACAATATTTTCTATTTGACACAAAGTTGGACTCAGAGTTGAACATTCAGCAAACTGGACTTGTGGTTAATCCTCAGATTTCAGCTTGGTTATTTCATTTTCTTTCCAGCACCTAGTGAGTACCTTTAAGCCTATGGTTGTCTGCTCTATCAACAAATATACAACAAAATGGGATGTCAAGTAAGTGAAACAGCCTTTTAATAGTTACCTTTAGACATTATTTTTTTCTTTATCAATTATATTTTCTTGTCATAAGTAAATATACTGCATGCACCGCAAGTTCATTAGGATGCAAACATCACTGTCTTATATAACAGCATGTGAATAAGTGCGAGTGTATTAACAGCGCACATGGTCATATTGTCATTTACATCACTGCCATTCTGCTTGGTTATGGTGAAGTGGCCATAAATGTAATTATTTCTTGGAATGTAAATACTTTTTTTTATTTTTTGGTGTATCACTAGAGAAATATCATTTGAAATATACTGGGACCAAAACTGGAATACAGCAACCAAAAGAGACTTATTACATACATATTACACAAGAGAAAAGGGCAACCTTTGTTTATTTTCCTTCAACCAAGTATGCAAAAATGTGTTGTTCTAGACCAAGATATATTTTGAAAGAAAGTTTGAAAGACTTTTTTCACATGCAGTGAACAATCCAAGAGCATCACATGCAAGATTTAAACTGAGAGGACACAGAGAAAAGCTGTATGCATTTGATCAGAAAAATGAGGTTGGAAGATCAGATAGTTCATGCTCATAGGTAGCCATGCTGGGGCTCTCTCTGGAAAATCCACAACCGGCCTAACCTCTAGATATGACACTGAAGCTAGACAAAGGACATGGTTTACAGTCCTGTTCCCAGGAAAGTTGTTTTGACTCTGTCAGATGCCATCAATTCACCTTGCCACACCACAGCAAGAGGAGTTTATTAGACAGTACCTGCTTAAACACTTAGTACTACGTACTTGCATTCTGTACTGTAATCAAGCTAAGGTTACAAGAATATTCCTACTAACCAAATCCATTTGCCTGAGTAAGGATGTCTTCTCAGGAACAAATCCTAAAGGTAGGTTCATTGCATAGGATATAAGATACGTGATCAAAAATAGGGTCTTTTCTTTCTACTGCTATGGACTCCAGGAACCAGACTAACAGCTGAGCTATTTGTGTGTAATTACTTGAACACCTTTCTCATCACATTGTCAAGACACTGTCAGTCTCATCTCAGACTCCTGAGTCTTTGTCTTTTATAAAAAGTGCAGTCTTATAGCAGCATGTTATCTCCCTCTGAACTCACTCCTTGTTTAGTCTTTCATTTCCAGGATTTGTCCTTATGACTTTTCACTGACTCCAGGTAAACCACAGCTTGCCAAACTGAAAATTCTTCCTTTTCCTTCATGTTTTATACTTCCACACATTCCATGAGGAATATGAGGACTATTCTCAAATGAATGGACAGTGCCTATCCATATCTATATGGAAAAAAAAAGCAGCACCCTGAACAATGTAATTTTGGACTTGCAGCAGTTGTAAGCTTTTAAAACTTAATGTGGAAATGAATTGTCTATATAATGTCATACAGAAGCAGAGCAATCTGCCCCCAAAGGTAGCATTTGATAGCCTGCTGAATTTCAAAAGCTAGGGTTAATTTTAAGAGTTACTGGGACTCCTCACATGCTAAAGTACTTTGCCAAACTGTGACAAGATGAAAGGAGGTGAAATAATGAGCAGCTTGAGGGTGTATATTTGTTTTAGTCAGAGGAGTTTTATCATTGGCTTTAATGGTGCCAGGTCTGTATACCCAAAATTAAACAGTGAGTTAGGTATTTGCATACATTATAGGCTAATAAACCAGATTAAAAGTATAATTGCACCTAAAAAGCATAGGCAGTACCATAGCACCACCAAACTAATTGGTATGTCTTTAGCAGATTATGATGGCTTCCGTTATCATTTTACATCTGTTTCTGTTTCATTAAAGATCTGTATGTTTTACACTAGTCTGATAAGCTTAATTTTAGGTAAATTGTTTTCAGCTGTAACAACAGCTGAACTGAAGGCATGTTTTTTCTTTTGTTTTGTTTATTTTGTTCTTCCATTTTATTCATTCCTTTACTTTACTTATTTATACTTATTTTACAGCTTTGTTCAAATTTGTATCTGTGGCAAGTTTACAGCACACCGTGCTTAACTCTGTAAAGCCAGACTGTTCTCTCATATATAGTAAAGCTTTCCACATTATTCATGTTGCATTTTATTTCACTGTTTGGAGGACCTTTTATGAAAACAGCAGCTAGACGGAAGGAAATAATTTGCATACTTGGCTCCATACACCTGGAATTCCTTAATTTTAGGGATTAACAAAATGAGTCTAATAAAAAGCATAGGGCCTTGTTAATCAGCTCTGTAAACTCCCTTCATTAGCTGTTACTTGCTGCCAACATGAGTGCACATTTCAGGAAATCTACATTGTGCAGGTCAGTTATTACTATTTTATGAACTGATTTCTAATTTTATGTGACACAGTTTTTGTTTTTAGTGTTCCTAAAAGTTAAATAACTTTTTTTTTTTTTTTTTTAAGTCTTGGATTGTGTATGCCCTTGTGCAGCCCCATTCATGACACTTTCCATACATTAGGTCTATAATAACATCAGTTTACTGAAACTGACAATACAATATAGTGCTATTAATATAAACACGTGCATTGTATTTAAGTTGATGTGGAAAACTTTCCTGCAGACTATAAAATACAGGTTACAAGCACCTGAAGTTTTGTCATTTTTTCTTCATTTTATTTAAATGATAACAGGGAAATATTTCAAAACTTATTATGAAATCCAGTAATCATAATCACTTCCTCTTACTACATCCTACTAGAGCATAGCTCATGCTTTTATTGTACAGTTTATTCATACTGTGAAGACTTGATCTGTGTCCTGAAGCATTTGGTGACAGTTTCCCCACTAATTTCAATTGGTTTCCATCAGGCCCTGGATTTCAAATTGTATCTGGGAACCTGCTATTTTTTTGTACTAATAAAATTATGAGAATCTTAAATATATTGATACTCTGCTTGTACTGATAAAATTCCTCCTTTCCTTTTCTCAATACTTTCTTCCTCAGAAATAAGATTTGGGGTTTTTTTACAGGTTGAATTTTAAGCCTGCCCTCCAAGGTTAGAAATCTCCTCCTCCAGCCATGTAGCAGCTACTAAATACATTAACTTCTTCCCATCTACTATTACATTTGGACATCCACTGTATCTGTCATGCTGCCTTTACAAATGCACTAATCTCATCATCATCTTCCTACAATCTTACAATTTTAATGTTTTTTTTTATCACAAGTGCACAAAAAGTAGCTGAATTAGCTTAAATTTATACAGAAGTATCTGCAATTAATAAGCATTGCTAGAATGGAAAGAGGAAAAAAAAACCCAACCTTTAAATGTTGAAAGACTTAGCAGTAATAAGATTCTGGTGGATATTCTGAGAGGAAGTGAAGGGACTAACTTCTTCAAATAAATTATTCATTGTGAATTATTCAATTCACTTGAACAGTGTTACCTTACAGAGGTGTCATGACAATTAATATGCACAAAGCAATTCAAGAGATGGAGCGTGTGATTAAAATTCTGAGTATTATTGTTATAATGAAAAATTATTTTCATGCATATGCAAAAAACCCTGCAGCCAATTCTGCAGAAATTGAGGTTCATCATAATTTTGCATTGGTTGTGAGAACTGCCAACCTACATTGAGTACACAGACTTCTGGAAAAAGCAGAATACCTGGAATTGAGTTATGATAGATATACTAATAACAAGGTTCTCTGAAATGTTGGCTCTGTACTAGTTGGCTAAATTACAACAGTTCTGTTATTATTTTCTCTTTTCCCCCAACTTGTTCTGGGTTCTTTTAGGTTTAACAAATCTCCTTTAAGTATTGTATTTTATACTTCCTTATTTCCCAATTATGAACAAGGTAGGTTCTCCAGAAGTGTTAGGGAAAAATCCTGAAAAGTGTTTGTGATTTTTTGGTTATTCAGGAAAAGAGCAATGACTTCTCAAGCAGTAAGGTCAGTTAGTTGAGGGTGTTTCTCCCTTTTTAGTGTTTGGCTGTTGTTTGGTTTTTGTTTGGTGTTTTTTTTTGTTTGGTTTTTTTAACAGATTGAATTTTCTTTTTCTATTTTTCAAAAGGATGTAATTTTTCCCTTAGAAAGTAAAGAGAAGCTTTTTCAACCCTGTATTTAGAATTATGAAGTAATAGCAGATAATATTTCTGGCAGCCGCAGCTTTGACAAAACATTTGATTTTTGCATGTACATATATATTCTATTTCCAAAATAATAAGAATCTGAATAAAAATTATTAAACACTAGAGAAATCTAGATACATACAAACAGAGTAATCAGAAAATGTTGCCATCTCACATAAAAATTAGTGGGCTTTTAGAAACCAAGATATTAACTCTGTGTAAGTAAAATTCCTTGGTACTTGAACTGGAGTACAAGCTACAAAGAAGAAACAGCTCTGAAATCCCTGGCAACTGAAGACAGACTATGTAGTGGTTGACCCCATGAAACTGCTCCAAAACTAGTATCTAACCTCTTTTTTTTTTTTTTTTTTTTTTTTTTTTTTTTGTCCAAAGTTTTTAAAGTGCTAAGCTCAACATGGATACGGTGCGCAGATAGACTCCACAACTCGTTAAAGTTGTAAAGTAGGTACGCTTNTTTCAAAATTAAAATATAAACTTTTTTTTTTTTTTTTTTTTTTTTTTTCTGATGTGTAACTAAATTGATGGGTTTAGTATTTTAAAGCTACTAAGTTTGATGAATAAACTGCTTTATGTTGCTGCAAAGCAGACTGAATAGCAACTTTATACCTAGCCTCACCTTAACAGCATAGTGATTTTTAAAATTATAATAAAATCCATGCAGGACTAGAATAAAAAGCCTGAACTCTTTATCACATGTCCTT
The DNA here is from genome assembly GCA_002631895.1 of Agapornis roseicollis. Taxonomy (NCBI): domain Eukaryota; kingdom Metazoa; phylum Chordata; class Aves; order Psittaciformes; family Psittacidae; genus Agapornis; species Agapornis roseicollis. The sequence continues at coordinate 25,444 of NDXB01005577.1, read as the reverse complement.
GTTTTAAGCTGGTGGCCAATATTAACAACCAGGAGAAGAATATGAATACCTAGGAAAGTTCTGATTCATATGCTTTCCTTCGTATATTTTCTAGAGACTTGTAGAGCTATCTGAACTATTTAGAGGTCATGAGAGGTTATAGAAAATGGACAGGCTATTTTCAACTGTTTGTCAACTGTGACTGGAGAAAGCTACATGAAATGACAGCAGGATACAAACTCTCTTTCCAATAGTCATATTCACTTAGTCTTTGTTCAAACATTATCCACCCACTCCCATTTACCCAAATGTTTTATTACAAATGAGGAGATGCAGATGTAATTTTGAGAAAGTTCAGGGCATTTTCAAAAGCATCTTTGGACAATTCCCTACTTTGAACACCTATTAACTAGTCTTATTGTAAAAAACCTACTTGATAATTCCCTTTTGTGTATCTATTATATATCTTGATGAATCTCAACTTCACTCACAGCTTCCCTTGAAGACAAGTCTGATGATAAGGAAAAAAGACAGAAATGAACAAAAACCATTCCCAGGTTGATAGTCACAGACACTGGGGTATTAGAGTGAGTAGATAGCATGCCGCTGCTAGTCAGCTTGCTGCTGCAGCTTTTTCTAGTGTCATTGGGGTGCTGTCCAGCTAAAAAAAAAATGCTGCCTAAAGAACAGCATATTGCCAATGCTGGCTGCCAACCTTAGAACTAGTGATAATCCAAACAGAACAAAGTGCCCATTATCAGTTCCTTCTCTGAACAGCCCATTAAAAACAGCTGTGCAGATAAAAGAACTGGAGAACTTTGTAGCAGAAATTAAGCAGAGAGAGAATGTGGTGATTGGAGCCAGCCACTTTCATTAATTTCTGTGAAAGAGAGTTAAAAAAAAAAAAAAATGGGAATAAGAAAAAAAGGATAAGACTCCAAGTTATGAATGGGAAAGGAATGTTGTATGCCTGTTTAAAGAACTGAAAACCATTATGGAAGAGGATTTCCGAAGACAAGGAGTCTTCTTTAAGATTTAGAGGCTAGTCCTAAAGAATCTTACTGCTGTGAGCTGGTAACACAGATGCCAACACCTGAATGGCAGCATACAAATACAGATACTATCGTCTCCCCATACATACACATTCCCAGTAAAGGCAACCATGCACAGTATTCCCCAGAGTAGTCACTGCTCAGTTGTGGTGCAGCCATTGGGGAGCAATTAAAATCCTTTCTGCAACAGGAAAAAGATTCATGGAAAGTTATATAAAACTTTGGGCACTCTGTTTATCAAGTTGCATCTCCAAAGCAACATGAGGAAATATTGGCAACTAGATGCCTTGTAGCCCCTGGATTGTTTTATGTCCCAGTCCAGCCATAAACAAACAATTTGCTCCCTCTGAGCCTCAGTTTTGCAGACAAAAGGGCTCTCCCTTCTCTGTTACTGAAAGTGCATTCAAATAACTCCAAAATCATTTACGAGCTGCTCTGCTAGAGCATGTCCTCTAGCACAGCCTGTCGGAGACACACAGAGGCATCGCAGCTTGCATTTGATCAAGTCATGCAGCTTCTCAGACCTGTTACTCAAAATCAAAATTAACACTTTTCCTACCAGTTTTTTTGCCTGGACACTGTAAAGAGAAAGGGCAGCTGTCACTGAGGATCACCTCCTCAAACAACTACAGTATTTAGGCAAAGCAGGATTTTTGAAGAAATCTTAATTTTGAAGATATGCTGCCACAGTGAAGAGTGTCCAGTCTCATTTTAATACAACAGTCAATGTGGACTCTGTACAAATAATTGCTGGTATAAGCAATAGAAGCAAAAGAATATTTTGTGGTGTTACTCTAAGCTATAGAAATCGACTCCTCAATTTTATTTTTCTGAAGAATAGGCAGCCTTTTTTAAGGGAAAGACATTTTTTGTTCCTCCAATACAGCTGTAAAAATTTTTTTTTTTTTGCTTTCTACAGCTCTGACTGCCTTCTTTTCAAGTATATGTGGATTTGCTCACAATTCTTTAGATGTATATGACCAATATGTTTTACTCCAATTCTATATGCAATTTGAAAAAAAGAAAAAGGTCTATGAAAAGACTCTTGAACCTTGCAAATACTGTTGCAGTACAGCTTAATAGGAGTGGTTAGAAAGTCACCAGTTTACCAGCGACTCCAGGCAACTGCAGAGATTTTTCATGCTGATATTATATTGAAATTTCCCTAAATTCTTGAAAGCCTACCCATTTCTTCATGATGTGGCTGAACTGGAGGAGAGCTGGCATAAGGTAGCTCACACAAGACCTTACAATTCTTTTTTGCAGAAGAGCAAGTTACCACATCACTTACTGTGTTCAGAACTGAATGTAAACCTCTTTGATTTAGCTTTCCAACAAAAACAAAAAGAAATGAAGAGAATTTAGAGGGAAAAGGAGGAAGAAGTGAATAATAATAAATAATCAAATCCAGCTGTTTCTGGTAGGGGAGACAGGGGAGAAGGAATTGAGACCACAGTTCTTCCTACTAACATAACTTGGTGTGTAAGTATTTTGAGTGTTAAGATGCCCTGGTGATGTGTGGTAATTGTATACATAGACACTAAAGCATTTTTTTCTTCTCACATCAGGCTTCTCCATTTTAACCAGACCTAAAACATGCACCATCAGGAACTATTGCTTTCTCCATTTTTCAAAGAGCTAATAGATACTAATCATTGACCTCAGACTTGTCATACATCACTAGAAGGATGTTCTCCATAAACAACATGCTGGAGGTCATGTCAATGTCCACTTCCACCTCCTTTGATTTCTGCCCATCTGCAGCTTGCAGGCCAAATAAATCTCGTTAAACAGCATGTGCACAACTCTCTTAAACATTCCAGAGAACAAAGACAAAAGAAACAGTAATGGCTACAGTCATATAAAGCTGCAGCAGTAGCAAAAAAAGTCTACGGGTAGATTGAGTTTCATAAGCACTGAAAACATAATCTATCACCAAGCAGCATGCACACTCCATGTAACTACAGCTGGGGCACAACCACAGGTGATTTCTGAGTTGATTTGTGGCTCTGCTACAGGACAGTCTCTTCCATCTACCTTTCGCTCTGCATGCCCCCTTTCCTGCTCTTGGCTGCATGCTCCTGTCTCTTGTACTGTTCTTAGTGCCCTTCTGAATAGAATCTACTGATAAACTTCCTAAACTAAACTGTATGGATTAAAATAAAAATATTTTTATGCCTAGGCAGACAAGCCAGCTCAGCAAAGGTAGCAGAGTAAGTAAAAGGGAAGCAGAGAGCTGTAACACCAGGAAAAGGGAGGCAGATGGATGGGGAAGCTGGAGCACCCTTTGGCAACAACAACCTGCACTGTCTATACATGTAGCTCTCATTAATTTACAGAGTGGTCACATAGTTAATTTTTGTGCCTGGAAAAAGATAGAGAAGGGACAGATACATACTTTTGAAGAGACTGAGGCATACACACCCAACCCCTCCAGATCCAGCAAAATCCATGGCAGCCTTGAAATCCACAGCTGTTACACTAATGAGCCATGGCTTTTAGTAAGTTCAAGATTTGAATAAGCAGAGGAGAGAGTTAGTATACCAACGTATAAGTGAATATTCACTGGTTTATTAGGGATGTGCTTGAACCAAACAGAGGTAAAGAAATAAAACTCTAGTAGCTCTGGTTTGTAATCTTCAAACCTGATTGGTTTTAAAATTGTAAAGCTATTTTGATTAGATACTTAAGTTACTAGAATCTAGAATATTTACTACCAAAATTTGCATCCTTCTAAAACTGTTCTGCTTTGTTTTACCTTGATTTAATGGTAATGGAAAATGGCCACATACAACCATATTCCAGTGATGGATTAACATTCATATTAAAAATGTGCATCCAATTTTTTTGCTGATTTTAACTTCAACTACCTTTAACGTCTTATCTGGCTTGCCTTGCTAGACCCTTTTATTAAAGGAGCCTTTCTGAATATGAAATCTTCTGTCTAGGAAGATAATCGCACACCCTGATCAAGTCACTCGCTAACTTTTTCTTTAATAGGCAGAACTGACTTAGTTTCTTAGATAGCAGTGGTTTTCCAGGTCTTGAATAATTCTTTTGGCTATTCTCTTAAGTTTCTCTAATTTTACTATATTCTTCTAGGAAAATTCTGATGTATCTTTTTGCAGCTTTAAAGCAGAGAAGTTCAGACCATGCTCAGCTGCTGCAGTTGTTCCTTTTTTGCCTTCAGCTCACATAAAATGCCAGCTACTCCCTGGTTGATTTTTTGGTTTGTTTTTTTTTTTTTTTTTTTGTTTGTTTGGTTTT
>NDXB01005577.1:10049-21062 GCA_002631895.1 Agapornis roseicollis | reverse complement strand
GCTCACATAAAATGCCAGCTTCTCCCTTGTTGATTTTTTGGTTTTTTTTTTTTTTTTTTTTTGTTTGTTTGGTTTTTTTTAAAAGTTTTTAAAGCCCTCCTTTACGTAAATTCAGCTATTCCATCACAACGCTTAAGAAAGTTAAACTGAAAGCTATAAGTCTGCTTCAGCACACTTTGATGAATTTCCCAGAACCAATAGACTGTTTCCAAAATTAAACTAACCAGTGTAAGTGGCAGGAGTTCCTGCTTTCGTGCTGCTGTATTACGGAACAGTCCTCCTTTGGAATCACAGCTGGACAAACTTTCCTGCAAGCTTTAATTCTGTCAATGCTACAAATGACTAAGGCTGTTTACTTTCAGATGAAAAATTGATTCAAAACATTTTTTTTTAATTTCTTTTGCCACACTTTTGATGACTTATGGATATACTATCTAATAAAATGGAATCTAATTAATGGGTAACAGTTCTCTAAACTACACTGCATTAGTGCAAGATGCTGTAGGGAATCTGAACTGAATGTAAGAATTATATTCAGTAAAGAGTCTGTCTGGCAACAGCTGCATCTCTCTGCTCTCATTGTAAAAGACTGGGAATAGTAACATTTGTATACCAAGTTATTTAATATCCAGTACTATGTTAATTTGTGAGCATCCAAGAAAATAGATGCAGAACACTATGAAACAGAAAAAAAAAGGGAAAGATACTTGTGGATTTTTTTAAATAAAAAAGAAAAAATTAAAACCCCTTTTTTATTTTCTATGGAAAAATAAACTTGATTTTGCTTGTAAAGCTACAACCATATGCCAGGCCTTCAGGGCACTGTGTGTAAAAGCTAATGTCTTCTGGTTTTGCTCTACTCCAACTTTATTCTGAAATATGCAGTCAAGACCTCCCTCCCATTGTTCTCTTTCTATTGCATATGGATTTGTATGAGCAAAGAATTGTTTAGAACATATATACTACCACTTCTGGATAGTCTTTTTCAACTATTCTCTGTTCTTGCCATCCCAGCATAAGGCATGAGAGAAGAGCATTGTAAGGTGCCCTGTACAAATTCTACAATCCATTTAGTTAACTTATTTATTCCTGTCCTTACAAACAGCCAGGAAAAGTGGAATATACTAATTTGGTTTGCACTGCTCTGATTAAAGCAAACAAAGCCAGATCACCACAACAGCTATGGCAACTTTCATAGCCCCAGGAATAGACTGCAAGTCTGAAGCTCAAGGGTTACCCACCAGGTAGTCATACCTTTTTATATCAGCAGTGAAAGATGTGGTCTGGTCAAAATTCTAGCTCTCAAACAGCTACATACAGTGAGCTTGACAAAAGAGGTATGATAAGAAATTTGAACAAGTGTGGCAACACCCATTCTTTACTTCTTTTCATAACTGCTTGCAAACAGAGCCAGCAACAGGCCAAGGCAAAGCTGCACTAAATGCATCAAAACCCAAGACGTGTCAGATCACATCAGTGCTGCCTTGAGCTTTGGCCAAGATAGGCAGGTGCACTCTGCCTTGGGCAGAGCCTCATGGAATCATTTGTATTGCAGTCCCTCCTAGTTCAGGGCGCATCAACAGGTTCCCAGCACTCTAGGTCAATATTACACAAATGTGGAATTCGGACATATATTCTTCAAAGCTAACTCTGGGAGTATTTGAGATGACATCCTCTTTTTGTGTTTTATTAGGGAGGACAGAAAATGGCACCAAATAAACATTGGAGGTAGACTTTGTCACATTGTTAATGCTCTGCCATTACTCCTGATGTTTAGTTCAACAATCAACCTTCTGTTTGGTGATGGTTGTCTTTGAAGGTGGCTCTTAGTCTTTGAAAGTACTAATTGTCAAGCCAGCATTTACAGAGGAAGCTGTAAAATGAGGGGTTATTATCTACTGCCTTTACTCTGATGATAGAAAGAGGCCACAAAGAATAGTTTTCTATTAAAAGCTTCATACATCTTTGTGGATGGTGGCAAGTACAAACAGATTAAAGTGCTAGTCTTCAAAAGAGCAAACTATAGAGAAGCACAACAGGCTCCACAGGCTGCACTTCATCTAGCTGAGAAGATATCCACTTGATTTCAAATGATGGAGAATCAGCATTTGAAAAGATCAAGTTTTAGATTATCTAGTGGCTAACTAATCTTAATGTTAGGCTTGCATATTATTTTTTATTCAAGTTTCTTTAACTCTCAAACTTCTTTATGCACTGTCACTTGGTTAAAGGATGTTTTCATAATTTGTTTCCTTTTCCCTCTTGTGATCAAATTGTCCATTGTACTCTCTTAGGGGATTTAGACACACTGAATTCCTTAAATCTCACTATGAATTTGTTTTCAAGATCTTGAGCTATTTTTATAGCGTTTTTTGATTTTTTCTTAAAAAATACTAAAAACCCCACAAACAAACAAACAAAACAACAACAACCACCAAAAAAAAAAACAAGTTATTAATACTTCCTAGATGACTAATAGTATTTCTCCCTTGCACACCAAAAATTGGTTTAATTGGTTTAAATTTTAATTCTGAATGTTTATTTCAATTATTTTCCAAGACACCCTAAATAGCTCAGCAAGTTCCTGTTTTCATTATGTGATTTCTTCAGTTAGGAAGGTGTAATTGTGATGCTGAATCTTGCAGAGCTGTTGTGCACAGAGAACAAACAGCAGCTGTCACAGCAGTTATACCCAAGACATTTCTGACTTCTGCATACAGACTAGCTTGTGAAGAGTTCCAGTTCACAGTTACTGTAGATAATTTCCTTATCACTTGTTGTCATTAAGACATACAATATATTTGATGATACATAATCTAGCTGGCTGTGATTAACTGCACCGAATGCAGAAACTCTAAACAGAGCACATGAAGGTGAACTGACTCATGCCAAGTTTGTGCAACAAAATCAATCTTTACTTCGTTGATCAGAAACAGCACAAACAGAAACTGCAAATGCAGGGTTAAGAGGACCACTTTCGTCTAACACATGCTTCAGTAAATGATATCATGACTGTAACTGGTTACATAGAAAGTACAGCAGCATAAATGAACATAGGACAAAGAAAGAATATGTCTACATTTAGAAAGCGTAAAGTAAAAAGCAGAAGTGTTGAGGACAGGGATATATTGGCAGAAGGAGAACCAGGAAGGTTTTAGTATGAATTTAGCGGACAAGGAGGTAGTTAATTTTCTCTAAACCTTCACTCCAGTTAAGGCAATTGATACCACTGTGCACATGCAGGGACACTCTTGCAAAGTAGCCACTTCTTTGTGAGAAATTGGAGAGCTTTGCTGTCAGGACTGACAGAGCGATTTCTTGTCTTTCCTTATTATAAATGGAATTGTAATCACATCCCCACTGATCTATCAGGTATGCAGAAGACAGAAGTAGTCCTAGCATCACTAACTTTTATTAATATAAGGTGCTAATTCGAAAAAGTCGCATGTTTTCAGCACATTTTCTCCATGCCACTGCTTTATCGCCTCTGGAATGTTTTTAGTGCTTTACTCGAGCTGTAATTGCAGTGAACTTAGGTGTGCTATGTCCACTCCTGGTTTTCCATCCTCCTTACAGCATGAGTCCCATTTGTTTAGCTGTGTTTTGATCTCCTAATTCACACCCCAGTGTGCAATATCCCCGCCACTGAAAAATTCCTGCCCTCCTCTCTCTGGCTCCTAGGAGGTGCCAAAGCAAACAGTTAGCAATCACACCACAAACTTCTGTTAATGTTCCAGGAAAAGAGATCCAGCAGTTCCTGCACCCTATTAGGAAGGTGATGGTGCAAACATAAGGATGCTAAAAGGAATAGCAAGATGTGTATGCACCACCTTTCTGTAGGCAAGGAGCTAACAGGAGCTGCAAAAAGGACTACAGTATATAAACAGTGACTTCATTTATTAAAAAGGAATTTTACATTGATACCAATCACATATAAGAAGTATTCTTATAACTATATGTATTTTATTCTTAACAGTAGTTTTAACTTACACCAAGGGTATGCATTAAGGATTAAAGATCTATCCACAACCAAAAAGTACATCAGAGCCCCGCTGAATTCAGTGGTCTGATGCTGAACCACATAACAAGGTTTTTTAGACAGTACACATATAGAGAACTGTGTGAAAACTCCTAAATGTCTGTGTTATTCATGCTATATTCACTCTGCACTGCAGCTTCTAATTAGGGGTGTACAATACTAACTATATTCAGAAATCACATTCTCAAAGTGAAGAAATACTTAATTGTTTAAGTGCAGGATTTCTTAACAGATTTCTTAATTTCACCTCTTTGAATTTTACACTGAATTTTGTCAGTTTATAAATTTACACTATGGCGTGCCAAAAGAGGGGGTGGGGGGTTGGGGGCTGGTGGATAAAAAAATACCAGATCTTAAAGGTATTTTACCACAGAGACACTGAAAAATAAAGACCATTAGCAAAAAAGTATAACTAAATTAAAATGCCAGCTTGCCAAAGAAGCTCAGTAAATGGGAAATATATCAAACTGTGATAATACAAATGGGCTATTTCTCAAGGTGTGAGAAAGTCAATGGAATAAACTATGATAATTTGCTGACTTTTTATGTACAAGGTAGAGTAATGACTTAAAAGTAAATTGCACAATAAGAAACACAACAATATATTATGCACCACAGTTACTCTTCATATTAACATCAGTATTTTAAGTATTATGCTATGAACAAATATTAAATATAAAAAAGGGGAGGGGATGGCAGAGGCAATGTGGCCTTATGCTTGCAAATAATGCTGGACTTTCTTGTAATCACATAATTTTACATTCTGATTACTGCACTTTCCCAGAAGTCACTTGAGCTCGTTTATTTTGTACATGTTTTAATTTCTATTCACACATCAACAATGGCAAAGGCTTTTTCTGTCAAAACCCTATATTTTCACAGGACTACAGTCTTTTTAGAATATTCAAAATTACTTTTGGCATGTAAGTGCATTTTGTTAATTCCTCTTTTAGTGTGCAAATAACCTTTGAAAACCTGACTCCAGGTGTTTATGTGTCAGGACAATATCAAAAATTATCCAATTGCCAAGTCCCATGTCAACACTCCCAGGCCGTGGAGCTGCAGATCCTCGCTGCTCTGCTGCCCTCTACTGCAGAACGACCACAGGGGCTGTACTGCTCTATCAAATCCTCACACATTAGATGCTGTATGCCTCCTCGGTGCTGGCTTGTCATTTGGAAAGGATGTCTCCTGTTTTAAATTAAATTCAATTTTCCTCATGCATATGTTGAGTCTGAACACCAAAAGTAGCGTTGTATACAAAAACAATGAAAAAATGCTATTCTATTCAGAAGAAAACACTTAAATAAACCTCTCCCATCTTTTCCTTCACTGCAACTGAAATGCAACTATTGCACTGTGATTTGAAAACAAAAACAAACAAACAAAAAACAAAAAAACAAGCAAAAAACCCCAAAACAAATCTGCCAAGAAATAAATTTCTTTCTTTTAACATATATGACTAGAGAATATTACTTCAAAGTTGAAAAAAGTATTTTTCTGGCCAGTCGTACCATGTCTCAAAGATGTAAACTGCTTTACTGGGACACATGCACCCAGGACAATGTCAGAGAGAGCCAAAATTATATTGAAACACCAAAGCCTGCTGTGAAGAATGGCTCCTGCCTCCCAGGACCTTGGTTCACGGTCACTGTGTACCATTTCTGAAATCCACTGGCCACCAAGGCAGAGAAGATGGGAAAAATTAATCACAGCAAATTATTTAAAACAGGAAGTATTGATAGCTTAAAGAGAGATTTTAGATTTTTTTCTCCATAAACCTGCTGTGTAGTTTAATGAATTTCATTTTCATTACATAGCATGCAATTAAGCAAGTGGAGTTAAATCATCTCACAGGTAAACTTATATTCAAAATGTTAAAAGAATCTAATTTGACCTTTAAAGTGCTAAAATTTAAGCAGTCAAATGCTTGCTTTTCACAAGCAAGTATGCACTTTATACATATTATCTACCTTATTTTTATCCTGATAGACCACAACAGCGCTTAAAGAGCCATTATAGATTATTGTGTAAATCCTTCTTTGTTCATGTACTATTGACCCAACAGTGCATTATGTCCCTAAAGAAGTCTTGATAGTCCATCATGTTAATCCAGCTGCAGGGTTAGTGTGCAGTGTATGGAAAATCTTTACATAATTTTCAATGAAATTAAATAAGAATTTGGCTGTGCAGATAATTATGCTCCATAGTGAAATAATTCAATATCAGAAATAATGGGGGTATATTCACATAGAATATATGATCATGTTATGGATTACACATCTGTGTATTATTTATTAAATTTAAATTCAGGTTGTGTAGTGAGAATAGTAGGAAGCAGATAAAACTATTAGCTGAGTTTCAGAGCTAAAATAGCTAGAGATAATTATTTTTTAAACATGTAATTTTAATAAAAAATATTAGATATTAGTAAGAAATTTCAATAGAATCTGGGATATAGGGAACAGAAATTGTATTTCACCTCCTGGTTATGCACAGTTTATGCTGTGCAACACTTATGCAATGTTGTCCTCTAAACAGAAATGTTGTTATGGCATGCAAAACTCTTAGAAGTGTGTAGCTCTATGAGCCACATGTAATGGACACACAACTGACAGTTTTAACCTCCTCATTCAGGGTGGATGTTTTGTGACAGATGGCTCTCTGGTGGCAAGAGGACCACAGAGGTGTACAGAATGCCATCAGCCCACCAGCAGCTGTGTCTTGAGTAACAACCTAAGTCTCTTTTTTGTATATGTGAGCTGTGCTAAGGCAGCTTTTTGAGTTTTATGTTACAGTTATCACAAAAATTAAACTCTTTAGTGATTTGTACATCTCTCATTTATACAAGTGTTTATTTTTCCAACTGAAACTAACATTTCTGCATTTAATTCCACTTCAGAATTATTCAGAAATGAAGTAAAGTCATTATCACAAGTGAGGTGAAATCATACTGCTATATTGCCATTTTAATTCACTGCTCCACTACCCATTTTCCAGTTAAAACATGATCTACTCAATAATTTTCAGATCTCAAAGGAATTTATTTTATTGCACAACACAGACTCACAGGAATCCCAATTTGCTGAATTCAAATAACACTTTGTTGTAGACAGTTACATTTGAGGTATAATAAAATATCCAAATTAAAACATGCACCAACTAGAGGAAAAGTTCCTCTCAAAACCAATGTTTCTAAAAGAGTGATAACACTGCCAAACTTCTCCATAAAAGATCATTTCCCATGAGTATGCAACTAGATGTCTCACAGTTTTACGGTAACACTGGACAATAAAGTATTCCCTGCGGTATAACTGCAGTATTTAGCCATTGCTTCAAATGAAGACACGAGTGTGACAGAAGTTGTTTTCACCTAGTAAGAATATGAATACTATTAGAGTAAAGGAAAATGACACAGCTCATGGCATCAAAGAAGACAAGGAAGAAAAACAGTGAGCATATACTTCTTCTCCATTCATGGCATTACCATGATAGGGCTCTGTTTTCCTAGGGGACAGTGTGCTCCATGTATCTCCCCATACTTTCATATATCCCTGAATATACTAGCCTCTTCAGGCAGTGCAGTCCAAGAGCCATTAGCAAAGAGCAACCTGAGTGCTCAGGGTACAACGGAGATATCAAGTACTGGAGCACAAGTGTTTCCATATAAATTCACCCCCTTCCTACAAGCTGAGAGCAACTTCTACATCTCTTCACCATGGGGACAGCTTTATCTTGTGGATCACAGGTTGCAATAATTGCAGATGAAACTTCAGCCATGCTGGTTTATGTTGTTTGGACCATTCAGTGGTGTTTTGAGCAATACAAAAGGCAATTAGCTCTGCTCACAACGCATGAACCCTCCAGGTAAGCAGGAAACATTCCCTTTAGCTTTACAAGGGCAGCATAAGACCTTACATGAGACACAGGTATATTCTCTTTTACTGCCGACAAAAGCAGACCATTAATATTTTACAGATTTCTCATCCTCTCCGTTTGTGTAATTTATCAATGCCCAACAGGTCCTGTGCCAGCTATACATTAAAACTATTTTCAAAATATTTCATTGTCAGCCCATGGCATCTTCATTATTTATTAAGATAAGGGACATGATGAACATGAACAGTAGGTAGCTTGCTTGCTGAAATGTACTTTATGAATCCTTTGAATGCACAGACCTACTAGGAATATATAGCCTGCAGGTATCAAAGAGTCATAGGTATTATTCATGCAAATAATAAAAATATTGTACACTTGATGCAGTACCAGCACTGTCTGCCTGGAAAGTTCTGCTCTTGAACACATACAAGCAGGACCTTTTAACCCTGCAATTTATTACAGGTGTACATGCATATAAGTCAGAGACTTTACTGTATTTAATCTGGAGTCTATGTTATGGCTTTCTACAATACGATGAGTGAAACAGATGCACATGTGAGAATCCATAATTCATGCGTTCTACATTACTACTTTTTTTAGAGAGGAGTGGTAAAGTTCCTCCTTATGCCCCTTAATTTAGCATTCTGTCCTACAAAAAATGTTTACGATTACCTAAAAAAAAAACACAAAAACCATCCAAAAAAAAAAAAAAACCAACAAGAAAAACCCACACATGACACCTCCACAAAAAAAGAAAAGAGACCAACCACTGCAAAAAGCGTTGTTTCTCACCTGATCACACTATCTCTTCTTAGTTCAGAGAATTATAGCTATATATAGAAATCTGTGTACAAAATTATTGTTAGTTCTATAGAATTATAGAAAAACATTCTTCTTCTGTTGACAAAAGAAGCTCAGAATATCCACAAAGTTGTCACATAAACAAGACAAATTCCCAGCAGAATTCTGAAGTGTGGTTAGAAAGAATCACAAATTACCCAGATCACTCTCTGACCCATCTCACTTTCACAGAACTACCGAAACCACATTCAGCAAATAGCTCAGAGAGGGTATCAGGGAAAAGCAGCATTTAAGACACAAACCTGGATCTGAACACCCAAGTATGTATAAACATGCCACACCTCTGTCTTTGCCAAGTATACTAGTGTATTTTTTAGAACATGATGAGCAACCCCAGGCAAAGCACATGTTCTGTGACTACAGAAAGATCTGACACCCATTTCTGCCTCCTCAGCCCCAGGTCTGCATGTGTCTCATCTAGCACTGGAGTAGAAAACCAACTGCACATATTTTATGTTGGAAGACATATTTGATTGCAATAAATATAATAGCAATATACTAAAAGAAAATAACAAACAAAAAAACAGATATCACAAAACATGTCCCCCCTCAATTTATGCCTTCTGCATGTTGGTTTAACAGTGTGGATGCAGACAACCACCGTATTGCATGGCCTTTGCATGGTAAAGGTGAGGCCCAGGCCTCACCTCATACTCAGTAAATGTTAGGTAGCCCTCTAGCCAACTGGGTGTCCTGAGTAGATCAGGTTTGTTCTAGTCCTTAAGTGCAGAAACCTGTTCATAGAATCTGTAAAGCAAGGAGTATATTTAACTTGGAATACTCCTCAGAGCAAGTCAGGATGGAGACAACCACTGTACAGTTCCCCAGATAACACTGACAAGCAGTCTGTAACAATTCTTTTGGAATTTCAGCACTGTAAGTTGCTACTCATAATTTTCTTAGCAGTTCTAATGCATTATTCTCTCATTGAAGTTGTCCCAGTTATGGTGAAAATTATTTCTTATCCATGGATGACTTGTGAATTGTTAGCAGAAAAACATTTTTTGCATATTTGATTCTTAAACTGCATAATCATATTGTAAACTGCATAGTACAACTGGTTTCTATTCGACTAACTGATATTATAAATTGTTCTACTTCTCCTCTAGATAAACATTTTTTCGTAGGGAAGCAGCTTAACTAGAAATTCATGTCCAGTAGAAGGAGGAAAGTTGAATACATAATCAACTCATAAGCAAAACTATATCAAACTTTTTTTGATCAAAAAACTTGATAAGCACAGTAGTCTTTTAAGTCTTATTACAATTCATTAATGTTTCCTGTCATTATTCTTCCATTCTAACCATCTGTATGCATAGCAAATCACCTCTTTGATACGGTAAGAGAAAAATATCACATATTTATTTTAATCAAGCCAGCTGGTATTTAATTTTGTATACATTTCAGAGTTAAAAGAAATTTAATTTTCTTTCCCAAAGATAATTTTAGTAATAAAATGCAATCATATGACCATTACATATGACATTCAATTTAAGGTTTAATAGAGCTTGTCAAATAGAAAATTGCAGTTTAAGACATAATTCTTCATAGGGCTTGTGACATACACAAAACTGCTATTTCATTATTATTAAGTTATCCACTAATTTCTTAACAGACAGTCAAGCTATAGAAAAGGTGTCACAAAATTACAGGAGAAAAGTTGAATCTACATTGGTCAGAGTCCCTGTTCAGAAGAGCTCACCTCAGCAGGGAAAAAAAAACAAATCTACAACCTGGAACATGATAATTTTGTAGTCATTATATTAATAGAAATATTTACCCTCAAAGGTGTAAAATCATCATTTGTTCTTAAATCACAGTAAGCCTCATAACTTCAATAATTCCAATATATCTTTTTATTAACCCAAGCAATTATCATGAACACAATGTTATAAGAAAATACTGCTTGCAGATTTCAAAATTATCCACTGTGGAGGTCTCAGCAACTGAGTGAATGATAGAATATGACAGCACATATAAATAAGAATTTGTAAGGAACACTGAGCAACTACTCCCCGACTTTGATTTTTTGATGTTGCTAGAAAAGGATGTGGAAATTAGTTTGAGTTCAGCTTTCCTGGAGTGCTTGGATGGATTTACTTGAGAGCAGGACTCAGTATTTAGTTTTTGTGGTCAATAGACTTTGTCAAATATTTTCAGAAAATATTGAGCTAAATAAGGATGTGGTAGTGACCATGTACAGAAGAATTGAGTATGTTACCACCATGTGCTCC
>NDXB01005576.1:84480-104802 GCA_002631895.1 Agapornis roseicollis | reverse complement strand
TGTTGGAACAAGTCCAGAGGAGGGCCACGAGGATGATCAGGGGACCGGAGCATCTCCCATATGGAGATAGGCTGAGAAAGTTGGGTCTGTTCAGCCAGGAGAAGAGGAGGCTGCGTGAAGACCTCCTAGCAGCCCTCCAGTATCTGAAGGGGACCTATAGGGCTGGAGGGACTCTNTGGAGATAGGCTGAGAAAGTTGGGTCTGTTCAGCCAGGAGAAGAGGAGGCTGCGTGAAGACCTCCTAGCAGCCCTCCAGTATCTGAAGGGGACCTATAGGGCTGCTGGGGAGGGACTCTTCATTAGGGACTATAGTGATAGGACAAGGGGTAATGGGTTCAAACTCAAACAGGGGAGGTTTAGATTGGATATAAGGAAGAAATTCTTTCCTGTTAGGGTGGTGAGACACTAGAATGGGTTGCCCAGGGATGCTGTGTTCAAGGCCAGGTTAGAAGAAGCCTTGGGTGACACTGTTTAGTGTGAGGTGTCCCTGCTTATGGCAGGGACGTTGGAACTAGATGATCTGAAAGTCCTTTCCAACCCTGACTGTTCTATGATTCTGTGAAAAGAGAATAGCAGGCCTTAAATACTGTGAGGGAAGAAATCAGGTTAAAGATGCCTGGGACAGGTTTCAGTATGTGCTTTGAGACAACTGGTAGTGAGGCACAGATTCAAAATCCATATAAAGGAGTAATATTCCCAGCATGTGTTTGAAGAACACCAAACATCATAGAACCAGAATCTTTGGGCACTGTCACTGACTAAATAATAAAAAAAATAAAAAGTAGAACTCTGATTTAATTTTAAATTTGACCTAATTTCTTGTTCTCTCAGCTTTCCTGGTACACATTACTCCCCCACTGTTTTTCCTGGGAAAATCAGAAATATGGACAAACCGTGATGGTGTAGCTTTCTGCCTGGACCTGCAGCACTTGAGGCAGCTGTTTGCAAGTGGCCAAGTCTTCAATCTTCAATCTTCAGTCTTCAATCTTCAATCTTCTGTCATCCAGCAGGCATCACAGTCATTCCTAGGCTTGCTAGTAGAGCCTTAACAAACTATTGCATTGCATTTGAGTCTTGGTCCTACACTCATCCTCTAAACATTTCTCGCTGCAGACCTGCAGCCTTCTATCCTCCCATCACCTGTGGTCCTTCCTGCTCTGCACAAAAACAGTCAGTTGCAAGGAAGAAAACATCAATGATGGTTCCATTCATTCGGTAAGACCTTGCACACAAGATGGAATAGCATATGGCACCCAGGACAACATCAAAACACAGCTCTGCTTACACACGGTGGGTTTTGACTGAAGAAGTAAAACCAGGAACTAGTAAAATTTAGAGGAATAATGTACAATTTAATTACCACAATAAACAGTGACTAACTATGCCATAGTGCAGAGGTTTTCATAAACCCATTAAGTCTGCAAGGCTGCTGGAAACATTCAGTGCTATCTTCTCAGGTGAGAGAGCTGGAGCAAAGAAGAGGTACTCCTCAGCTCATCCCTTTCTTCACACCTAGGCAGGAAATGCTTTCTGAGGATTGTAAACCACAGCAAACACAAGAAGTCACCCCTCTGTTACAACATGCAAACCTGCACTCATGAAGTAGGGTGCTCCCACCAAAGAGCACTCTCAAACTTCTGCACTTTAGCAACATCAGCCACCAACTTTGTGGGCATGCTCTGCCTTTGGGATTTCTCTCTTGCTCTTGAAGGGCTGTGGCTTCTAGTGCATTATTATGGGTGACAATTTTTATAACCCTTTTTGAAGTCGTGGTTCAGTGGCCCTTAGAGAATTTGAGTGTATTTTATTTTTGCTGTTTGGATAAGACAGACTACAACCATTGATTTGAAAAAAATGAAGTTTGTTAATACCCCTCTGATTTTAAAAGAGAAGGGTCTGGCATAGACATCTTCCTTTTGGGATTCTGATTTCTCAGATCTGAACCCTATGCAGCAAGGAAGCCATCATTTGGCAGTAATGCAAAGCATGGCAAGGTGACATTTTTGCTCACGGAAATCTTTACACACACTGGGTTTTGCTGAAATGCAGTTAAATGTTCGATGAAACTGTAGCTGAATAAATAAAGACTCTGAGAAATAAAGTCACTTGAGAGCATGGTTCCATGGGTGAAAAACTGGTATCAATATCCTGTTGCCATAAGTGCACCTGAGTATCACTGCAGGCCAGGAGTATGAACCCTGAGGGCTCAGCTCCTTGCTGTAACAGCAGGAGGAATGTACTGGATGAGTTTTTACTTTAAAGAATGATAAACCTTTTGCCAATCAACACAAGAATATACCCAACCACTGATTCCTCAGCCCTGTGTACTGTGGGCTAACCTTCTGTGTTTTTTATCCTCATCACATTCCTGTTTTGGATATTTTCTGTTTTGCTTAGTAAACTCAGATGTCCTGAACAACGTTGCAGGACTTTCCTTTTCCAATCTCAGTAGCATGCTGTAATACAGCGCTTCATTGCCACTTCATACTGTGATGAGAAATAATGCACTGACTGCAATGTATATTGCTTGTGTTCTTCACTACAACAATGAGTCATTATCTAGAGTATGTTTATGTAATATCATAAATACCAATCTCTGGTATTTATGCAGCATAGTATTTACTTGGGCAAGTTGCCACATGCACTAAAGAAGTAAACAAAGAGCCATTCTTTGGAGGGTTAAAAAAGTCTTAAAATGAATCCAATTTTCCTTCATAAGGCACTCCTTGTTATTTTACCTAAAGTGGCTCTTTAAGATATACAGTATGATAAAACACACAATTCCTGGGAGACGTAATTATGGTTCCTAAGAGACTGGTGAATAAACAATCAGGAATAGAGTGTTTGTTTTCCCTAGGTTTTTCTTAACTATTAATGGAAGGCATTAAAAAAAAAATGGGGAGGAATGTGTTGGGTTGATAAATGGTAAGAAAAGCTGAGGAGCACATTTCTCTGAACACACAGGATTTCTGCCTAAAAGCAATAAAATTAAAAATTATTTTATTGGATTGCAAATAATCCTATTTTGAAAATGCATTTGTAATGAGTGTAAACACCACAGTGGGCTCTTTGTCATATTTACTGTACTGTGTACATCAATGGCACAACATGTGTTCTGAAGTAAAGAGTTTGCCTTGTCTCACATTACCTTTAAGCACTAGCACAAATAACATTCTTCGAATAAAGGTGACAAAATCTTCTGCATTGTAACAAAATGTTCTGTTGGACACAAATTGCTAAGGAATGGCAGTGGGCCCTGTCCAGTACAGTGTTGAGCCATTGCAAATACTTCTCCAGCAAATCAGAGGCAGTGCAGACAATCCTCCACACATGTGTCCACTGGAAACCTAGAAAAAAAAAGCTAGTTAAAAAAGGCTAAAGATAGGCAGAATCAACAGCTGAAGAAAACCAATTTTCAACCTGTGTATATCAGAATGCAATTGAATTGGGGCAGTGTTCGATAATATTGGTCCCCATAAAGTGATTCAAGTGATTCATCCTCTAAAACAGTGTCTCCCAAAGCCACATCAGTTTCCTCTTCTGTAAACCAGGTTGATGAATCCAAGCTATTCCTTTTACTTGATGGTGTCAGTCTTCAGCTTGCCATCATCAGCAGAATTTAAGGAAATGATGAACCTTGCAGGACCCTCACAGAAGCACAGCTCCACACTCCAAGGGCCTGGACATGCACCAGCATCTGTCACTGCAGGTTTTGAACCTCATGGATGTAATGATCAGGTCTTATTAGTTTAGCAGAAACAAACATAGGCCTCATACTCATATTCCTCCTGTGTCAAGTAGGTGTCAGAGCAATAGATTACACTGCTGTAGTTAATATGCATTTATGGTCTACACATTTCCTTTTTTTTACAAAAAAAAAAGCCAAGCTGACAAAAGTAATTATAAAGTCCATTTTGTACCAGATCTGAAGTAAATGCTGATGCCATTGCAGGCAGAAAAGCACACAACTCATGAGTTATTGCCTAAGTGATGGGAGATATTTTGTGTCTATCTTGCACACAGATACTTGCAACAATGGCTACAAGAAATATATATGCACAGGATGAATCTTGCCTAGCTGGTACTTGTTCCATCTTAAGGATTTATTAGAGGAGTTAATAAACATGCTTGTTGTGGTAATTAACCCCTTGTAAATCACAAATCCTGCCTTTATAGAGTTTTGTTTGTGCTGCTGTCATTAAAAGCCATTCAGTGCTTTCAAAAAGGAGGCAGGCCTGACATTAAACCTCAGCAAATGAATTGGGAAGATGCACAAAACAGGGGACACAGGGTTCTGGCAGTGGAATCCCATCAGCAAGGCAGACCCCTGGTTAGTGGTTTGCTTCCTTCAGAGCCCAGAGAAAGGAACAGCAGCAGGAATAAAAGCCATCAAATTCTACAATTGTTGGGCAGTCTCAGCTCAGTAACTACTGTAATCTAAAGAGAAAAGATTTACCTCCAGCCTCTCCACTCCTGGGCTCTGAAGCCTGCTTCCCTTGCCTTGTGAGCAAGGATTTGGTCAGCCCTATGCTGCCCTGCCATGTGTGGGCTGTGAATGGGGTGCAAGGTATAGTCATCACCTTGAGCTGCAGTCTGGCAAGGAGATAACTGGGTTGCTGCTCCTCAGCCTATGGATGGTCCCTTCCACAGCCTACTGAAATCTGCAGAAATCTTTTTGCTGATATCAATGGGCACTGGATGAGATTTAATGCTTCGAAACCTAATGGCAGAACAGATGTATGGTGGCAACATGTGTTCAGCCCTCAGGAACTGCCCTTTATCTTCTCCATCAGTTTGTAGGGCCCATCCTGTCCTGTTTTTTCTAGCACTTAACACCATTAGTAATAGAAGTCTATGTCTAAAGGAAATGCCTTGTCTCCTGCAACAAAGTTCTCATATTAATCAGCAGCAGCCTGATACCCTCGAAGAACAACTGAATTGATGCTATAATGCTAACTGAGTGGATACACTGGTAACTTGCTAGACCTCTTGCTGACATCTGCTACAGACAGCATGGAAATGATTAAGGTTAAATAATAGCAACAAGGAACGAGATAGTTTCTACCCGCATATTTCTGGTCACTTTGATAGGGAGTGGTCCATCAAAGATACCTTTCAGTTCAGGACATTTCTTACTAGAGGAAGTTCAATCAGTGAATAATCTGCAGCCACTCAGGAGCATGCTGGAGAATCAAAAGTACAAGAACTTCATAAGCTAGTGCTGCTTGTGAGACAAGTACCCTTTTCCTCTCATGTTATGAACCCATCTTGTCTTCTGGCTACATCGAAGAGAAAATGATCACCCAACAAAGACAGCACAACACAGCAGAATTGAAAACACATTTAGCAATTTGCATACCTTGCATGCCATAGAACACCCCCAAATCCTGGTGGAAATGTGCATAATGTGCCAGACATCTTGAACCCAGGAACTCCCCTCCCCATAATCCCTCGGGACTGAAAAGTTTCTGATTGTACTCCAGCTTCCCCATAAAAGCTTCATTGTTACTGCAGCCCAGCCTTTACCAGGAGTCATGGCATTGGGCCACAGCCTCCAGGGACACTCTCAAGCTGCACAAAGCAAGTTTTTCCAAACAGTTTAAGTATTTCCCAGCCCAGACTCTCACATTCTAGTTGTTTGTGCAGGGACAGTAACCCACCAAGCCCTGCCTAAAATACTGGTTGTTTAAACTCCACAGAGACTTTTTTTTACTGACATTCTTTACTGCTGTAACCTCTTGACCATTTAAAACTACTATTAACAGACAGACTCCATGGGCCTAATGTCAAGGGATCATCCCTACTGCAAAGAAGCAGCAATCAGACAATAGATATATAATTGCTGCTTCCTCTGGACCACTACTTCAGCCAGCAATTTCTTATTTTATCTGAAGTTTGCAATGGTCCATGAGACACATGCAGCATCAACTGAACAGCTCTGATCCAATACTGTGTGATGGAAACATGAAAATTTTGCTCAAGAAGAGTTCGGTGGCACTGGAGGAGTTGTATCTCCTGGAAGGGCCATGGTAGCCCTGCAGGCAGCAGGACCAGGGTGTCAGCTCTGTGCTCAGTTCCTTTGCTTGGTGCCCAGAGTACCACAGCTGCAGGGACAGTGTTTCCATGGCCAGATTATGAAGGGGATGAATCCAAGCTCCTGCACAGAGATTTCACCCTCTTTTCAAATCAGGCAGCACCACAGTGGGAAGAGGGCAATGCAAAGTTGCTTACTGTACTTAAATTTCTACCCTGGGAGTTAAGGGGGATCCTGATCATTGTGTCCAGGGCACAGACAAAGCTGGGTGCAGGGATTTGGTCATGATCGTGGCTCAGGCTCTTCTAGCCCTCTTCAACGTGCTCTACACAAACACTGATCCACCATGACCTACCTGCTTGCAGCAAAGAGCTGGCAGCCTGAACTACACTGTCTTTGGGAATTTGCAGATATTGCTGCAGAGGCAGCAGGAGAAGCAGCCTGCCCACCCACCCTGGACAGCCTCAAGGGGGGCCACTGAACTGCATCTTCTTTCTCTGCAGGAAAGCAGCTCCACAGCCCCACTTGAACTGGAGCAGACCCCTCAGTATCTTACACCTTTCCTTCCATTCTAGTTCTAATCAAGCTCATTATGGCACTCATTTGCTAAATTAGTAATAATGAATGAAATGATGATTAGAAGAAGTCCTGACAAATTCAAGGCTTCTGTTGACACTGGACTTTTTCTCAGCACTTTGGAGGCACTGGCATCTCTGCCCTGTGCTGAGAAGGTCGAAGCCATTCAAAGTCACAAGCACAGGTCACAGGGACTCTCCAGCCACACTGCCCCAGCTTCCCTAAGAGTCTCATGGGGGAAAAATAACACTGGTTTGAGTCACCACTTAGCACCATGGAGTGTTTGGTGTTTTTTAATATGAGGCCCTTCAGAAGGCAGCTTTTAGATGGATTGCTCTGCACAGATGATAGAACAAACAGAACTGGAGCTAAAGAGGAATTTCTGGAGTGCTCAGCACCAGCCCTGGCCTCTGCCAGGATCCAGGCAGGCCCTTAATGAGCCGCAGCAGGCTGGTGAGTGCCAAGTAGGTACAGCCCTTTTACAGGTGTCTACACACTGTTATTTGAGGAAATAAAAGGCTTTGAAACGTGTTCATGAATTCAATCAGGGGTGTGCATGTTTAAACAACCTTAGACCCTCCAGCCTTTGTCTCCCTGGACCTTGAGGGGCTCTGGGCAGGGATATAGGCACAGCAACCAGCCAGCTGCCTTCCCTGCATGCTCCCAAGCTGTTCACTTTGTGGCAGTGTCCTCTCCAACTAGGCAGCTGCAGAAAGCAACCATGCAACACAGCATCATCTAATACCTTGGTAAGGCCCCTTGGCTCAGTTTGGTCTAATTTGCTAACACACGCACCATAATTACAGGGCTTGTGTTTAGCCATATCTCGAGAGCTCCTCATACATGTAATAGAAGATGATAATTTGTCCAGAGACCATCAGGGAAGACCAGCCCTAAACTATCCAGACCCAGGCACAGATCCCTTCATACATATGGGAAGACCCCAAAAACGTTTGGGAACCTGGTGCTGATCAAAACTGATATCTGGCAAGATTCTGCTTTTGCACCTTGCCCTTTCTTCTTTGCAGCTTCACAGGTTGCTGCTGACAAGGCAGTAGAGATGCTGGGAAGGTCTCTCACGAGTATGCCCAGTGCCACTCCAGTGCTCAGCATGGCCCCTCTTCCTTTCCTTGCTCTGGCTAGGGACACCCAGGCAAGCTTGAAGGTGCCAAACTGGAAAGGACAGGCTCAGCAAGCCATACTGGAGTGGATTCCTGTGCTACTGTCCCAGTCTGCTAATGCAGCACATAACATGAAGGAGGCTTGGCTATTTACACAGGCCCCTTGCCAGCATAGCTGCACTGCTTAGAGTTGTGCTGCCTTTCTCTTTCCTGACCATTGTAGCAATGGCCACAAACATTTAAATGGAGGCCAAACCCAAAGTGTGGGAGTTGATCCTTTGCCTTCTGTGTGCCTAATGGCAACATCTTCTGTTGTCTAATAAGCCCTATCTCGCATCTCTCATTGCACAGATAGAGCCTCATAAAAGCTTACTGGATCTTGTCTAAGCCCTTGGCCAGGTACTGTGCAGCCCTGCAGAGAGGGAAACTTGTCTTGGCTGTGCCCCCAGCAGGGGCTGAGGTTTTGCTCTTCTTTCATGACGTGTGTTGAAGTGCTGCACTGAGACACTGAAGCCATCCTTGTTCCAGACTTAGCAATAGCCACTGCTTGCGCACTGAGCAGAGCTGTTCTACATGCTTTGAGATGGCAGCAAACCAGCAAAGAACAGCGGACACAAGTAGCTGATGGAAAAATAAGTTCATGTCATCCTTTTTTTTTTTCTAGAAACCTGTCTCTACATTAATACAGGTATTTTACCAGGATTCCCCTGAGCTTGTTCCCCAAACGGACCTACACCTGATGAGCAGCACCATAGAGCTGCATCACACAGTTAGGTTCTAGCAGGCTCTGAAGGTAAGAGAGGTCCTGTGCAGATTCTGCATTCTGGGAGCTTGCTTTGAATTGCAATGGCTTCCCTTTGCAATAGAGTGAATTCCTGGCTATTGTATGGGCGACCAACATGATGGCAACAGCTCTGCAGTGGTTACATGCAGTCTTTGTGGGAATGGGAAAGTAGCAGTGTTACCAGGAAGATTGGTGCCTCTTTCCTGATGCTTTTGTGGAGTTTCTGACAATTGTTGAAGACATTTCATCTATAAATTTCTCAAGAGAGGTTTTTCCTTCCCAGATGACTGAAACATTTTGAGCTTTTTACACTGGATTATTGGCTCTGTCTGAAGATGAAGCCATGCAGCTGCCTGGACTGTAGCATTTCCATGAGTGGATAGACATGGCTGTCAAACACGTGCCCTGTCGAGGCCTATCTCCATGGACCCATTGAAAGATCACAGCCACAGCTCAGAGTTGGCAAGAGCCCTTCCACTGAAATACTGCAATTACAATTGCTCTCACTAAAGCTACTCTTGGCCTTCTATCTGACCTTCTTTGATCTTTTCCACAACCTCTGGGAGGTCTTCAGTGCATTCAGTTCTTTATATTCAAGCAATCAATCCCAGATGAAACCACTTAAGTTTGGACATAGTTTGGTGACCATAATATTGTTCAGACATTTTACCAAGTTTTCAACAAGAAAGGGTGGCTCCTTCATGGCACTTTCTAGTGGGGAGCACGCTGACTGCAGTTCAGAAATATCCCAAGGAGAAAAACATATTCCAGAGTTACACTCCAAGCCCAAACGTCCCACTTGTAGACAACATGCTGGCTTCATGTACATACAATAGGGACCCAACTGCTGCTGCTCCTCCTTACTGCTCCTCCTCGTTGGGTACAGCACACAGGAATCTCACTAGACCTGTGTGACCAGGTTTGTCATCCAATAACCTCATCGGATGCCACTGTCATTGCCAGTGACACACACCAAATATGTTTCGCTTATCAGACACAAAGAAGCAGCAGCACCCATAAAGTCCTTTAGCTCCATCCATTTTTTCCAGGCCCCTAAGGGTGGGAGGCCAGCCAGTAGAGATGAGTGTTTTTCTTTGCACTGAAGAGAGTGCAATCCTCATTGCTTCTCTCTCTCTTGCTGCTGTACTGATGCATTCGTCATACTGATGCAGAATGGCCAATGTTTATCTTTTTATCTAAAGCTCCTCTTCATGTTGTCTTCAGTTATAGATACATCCTTCATCTGTTCATGGTGTCAAATAGTTCATACTTTGACATGAAAGAAAAGTATGACTCCCTTCTGCTCAGATAACCTTGAAACAGAACAAGTCTTCCAGAATTCAGCAGAGGCATTGAAAGCACATCACCACTGCCCTTTTGAGCTCTGGGATACAGGCTGTTGACATTGTTATTTGTTAAAGTGTCCTGGAGTCTGCTCACTATGGCAGAGAAGGAACACATTTCCTTGTGTGGGTCATTTCCTTTCAATAGAAGTAGCTAGTGTTGATGCTGATGGCTGGTTTAATTACTTGCTCCCCTGCCAGGGAGACGATTTTTTGTGTAGGGGGACTTGGCAGCAGCAAGAGCAACTTCATGCCAGTTCTCTCACACCTTGAGAGTTTTCATCAGAAAGAATGCTCTTTTCTTCCTGCTCACACCTTGCCAAACTAAAAGAGACATCTGTGCAGACCTCTAGTTTTTGCCATAGCACAAACATGCAATAGGAAGCCCATGAGCTTCAGCATTATAGACCATGGTTCTGGTGCTAGACTATTGTAGAGTTTTTGCATGACAGCAAAACATCTGTAAAACACAGCAGTAGAAACTCTAATAAACTTCAGATGGAAAATTATTTAATGGAGTAGCTTTCCTTCAAAAATGTCATTCTGTCACAATCAAAAAGCTTTGTGAAGCTATTATGTTTGTGAAGGTACTAAGGTTTGGGGTTTTTTTGAGGAAAAAAATCCAGCAATTTTTTGGAACACAACATTGAGATTTTTTGATTTTATATAGTATACGCATTTTTAATAGTTGTAATGATCTAAATAAGCCAAAACTATTTATTTTTGTGGAATTTTCCTTTGTGGAGAATTTCAACATTTTGAGGTTTTGTTCTGAATTGGAAGGAAAACAAATTTCAAAATCTCGAAATTGTCTGTGAAACACAATTTCCATTCCCTGGCCAGCTTCAGTTTCAGGCTAGAGCATGTGTAATAGCTCCCCCGCAGGGAAGCCCTTTAGGAAAAATGCCTCTGAATGAATTTATTGGTGCAAACATATAAAGATTTTAAATCTCTGTTTGTCCAAGCAGACACCTCACTTCTGAAAGCTCCCCCAAGTCACAAGAAGCCTCCACAAGTTCCCAAAAGACTTATTTCTGAAGGACACTGCTAACTTTGTACAGCTGATGGGGGCCATTTTCTGGTATTGATGTTAGTCTTTCAGTTATAGTTGTCACTTATTTGCCACAGAATTGGTAGCATAACTACTTTCTTGTCCAACTTCAGCTGGATTGCTTTTAATAGTTTAAACTGGAGATTATAAGATTTATATTATATTTTCAAGGTAGGTGTTGTGTGTTCAGATTAAAATATTGATAGAACTGACTTTATATTCCAGAATATTTAGGTGGATTTAAATATTTACAGCCTTAACAAATAATTCCACCTCAAAAACGCCTTACAAAGAAGATGACTTCCACTTTCAGGTGTAAAGGACAAATTAATTGAGGGACGCTGATGGAGACCTGCTGTAAGTGCTGTTTTCCAGTGAGTTACTTTGGATTTACAGTGACATAAATGAGATCATAGGCCAGTCTGTTCACAACAGCTTTATACATCACAGCGGTATGAAGAAGCCTAATGCTGAGAAGAATTAACATAAAAATAGATTGCAAGTTAATCACACACCATTAAAAAAACCAACCCTGCATACCATGGTTTTGGGTGGCTTTTTTGCTGGCTTTTTCTAATGGTGTTTTACTGGAGGGGAGTTGGTATGCACTGTGTTGATGTACTATGGAGAATTGTCTCCTTTCCTCCAGAGAGCAAAGACTTTGTGTCAAGGTGAAAGCTGAACTAAACACACACTCTGTAGTCAAAATTTGTTTATAACTCCTTACTCTGCTGGGTCAGTTATGAGGCAGCTTCACTAAACAAACAAGTAAAAAGCAGGTCAATGTCCAAATACTGGTGTGCTGCGTATTTAAGCCCCTTCAACAGTTGTTGGAGGAGTAAGGCTGCAAGTGAAACAAACTGTCTCTGTAGTAAACACAAGTACATGAAACACAGTGGATCAAAGCAGCCTTCCAGTATCTGAAGAGGACCTATAGGGATGCTGTGAAGGGACTCTTCATTAGGCACTGTAGTGACAGGACAAGGGGTAATGGGTTCAAACTTAAACAGGGGAGGTTCAGATTGGATATAAGGAAGAGATCCTTTCCTTTAGGGTGGTGAGGCACTGGAATGGGTTGCCGAGGGAGGTTGTGAATGCTGCATCACTGGCAGTGTTCAAGGCCAGGTTGGATGAAGCCTTGGGTGGCATGGTTTAGTGTGAGGTGTCCCTGCTTATGGCAGGCGGGTTGGAACTTGATGATCTTAAGGTGCTTTCCAACCCTAACTATTCTATGATTCTATGAAACTCATGCCCAGGTATAACTCTGAGCTGTCCTTGTCTTTCATTAAGATGCCCTTGACCAACTATGTCAGCATAACAGAGGAAGTTACTGGAAGCATATTTGGCACTTGATGCATTTGATGCAGAATCAGGAACATAAATCTTTCAATCCAGTCTTGAGTTGCTATATCATAAGGTTTGTGTTCAATCATCGCAACAGGAATCACTTTCTGAAAGACTGGAGAAGGGAAAACAAACCACAATTGCATGGCAAATCCATCAAGGAATGACACAGAGGAGCTCAGCCAGTTGAATCAGTACTGCATGTATTCATTTCCCATTCAGCGAGATAATTTCTGGAATCATTACCCCATTGAGTTTGCTGTTTACCTTGTATATACCAACCGCTACTAGACTGCCCATGCATCTCATAGACCTTAAAGTAGTTCTCTTACAGAAACCCTGCAAAAGCTACAGATGTGCCATTGTCCCCATTTTATACAGGCAACTGAGGCCTAATTTAGGAAGCTGCTAAAACAGAGGCAGCAGAACACCAGCCCCATCTCCAATTGCGCCTTCCCCTTTGTATTCCCTTCATGAAAGACTGAATCCTTGTCTGGGTCTCAATAAGAATATTTCCATCCACGAGTCTTTCAGTCTGCATATGCCTTACTGCACATACAAAAATAAAAACGAGCAATTAGTCATCTGAGGCATACCAACATGTACCTATCAGTTCATAAATTTATCAGCTCATATGATGTATGATTTTGCCTTTTGATTTAATATCCCATCTTTCCTTCCATGCTAGAATGCATGGAAGAAAATGCCCATCTGATTATAGTTACCCAATTTAATGTGAAGAAATCCCTATATAAATTCGGTCTCTCCTTGCGTCCTGCTGTCCAAGAAACATGTTAGACTGTGTCCTGCTCAGAGGCTGACTTTGCAAAGGCACTGCCAAGGCACCCAGTCACACCACTGCCACATAGCCACACCAACACCACAGCTCAGCTCAATGGCAGCTCCTTCCCTCTTGAAAGGGGAGCTGTTACTGTTGGAAGTGGAGAGGAAAGGGTCTAGCAGGGAATCACCTCCCTGATGAGAAGGGTCCCTTGGTACTTCTCATTGTGCTTGATAGTAATTCACTTGTTTGATAGCAGCAAGTGCATCAGCGGAGTGTTGGTCATTTTCCTTAGTATAAAATTTCAGTACAGATACTTTATAGTCATTCATAATTTTTTTACTCACATAGTAAGGCTCCTTTCTTTCCAGGATGCCTCTGCTCCTGTGTTTGGAAAAGTCCCCTTTTGCTGTGGTTGCTCTCTTACATTTTTGCTCTCTGTTAGCATTTCTGAAGAAGACTGTCAGAAGCGCTCTGTGTTGGTCTTGCAAACCAGGGTTTACATATGCTCTTGTCAAAGAGCAAACCAGGGTTGTCTGGCTTTGAACACTCCAAAATGAAACAAAAATTAAGATTTGCAGAGTTAAAATGCCCCTGCTCGTGCAGATTTATTCTAAGGGAAGTGGGCAGAGAATTGGTCCCAGGAAGATTGCGATACAGGAATCCCTGGATTCCTAGACAAAACCTGTCTAAATGAGTTTGTGGTCAACACTTGAAACAAGCAATTGGCCCTCCCATCAGCTCTTACAACAGCCCAATTATGGCAGAGCTCCATGTGGCTGGCACGGAGAGCTCCTCTGTGGCTTCTGCTGGCAGCCTGACATGCGAAGGTGCGGTAATACATTAACTGTGCACAGCAATATGGAAACCACTGTTTCTTTTGATTCTAACTGGAATGCTGGGTTTTTTCTACTCAGCATGTAAATATGTGAGCAAACAGGGAGAATGGTTTAAAAAGCAGCAAGCATGATTAAAATGCTTAAAGGAAGGGAAGATGCTGTTCAGCTAGGCGGAAGTGAGAGGGAGGCAACTCAGAGGGACAAGGGATTTGTTCAGGAAGCCAAAGAAATATTTGCTGGAAGCCATAGGAGAAAATAAAGAAAAGTATGCTTTATAATAAATATCAAGAGGATCTTTTATCTCTAAGATCTAGCAGGCTGGGAAATATTTTCTTCAGGGGAGCTCTGGACTTTAAAGTCTAACAGAGATTTTCTAATACCTAAAGAATAAATATATGCATAAAGTAATTAAAATAGTACCAGATTCCCAGGAAGAATGTATAAATGAAATAGGAATAGAACTATTGAGACAAACCTAAACTGCTGTCCCATGGTCAGCCACCTACAGTCTCTGATCTGTGACAATGTCAGCAAGAAATAATGGGAGAAATTAAATGAGTCAGTGCAAAACCAATAAGGAGGTAGGGGAAACACAGAATCTTTGACACAAAATCAATATGTTGATCACTTTCAGTTGTCCAGCTCCTTTTACAATGTGGAAATAGCTGGTGTGCAGTGCCATAATGCAAGAAAAGCCTACTGCATGCTTTCCTGCACCTTTGTAAACAGATGATCACTATTGCAAATACTACTTCACAACTAATGAATCTATTTTATTAGTACTAACATCAGCAACAGCAATGGCTGGTGTTACAACAGCCTTGACAGTCATAAATTGTATGGCCTGGCCTGCTGCACATTGCACTCTACAGGCACACAGTAACAGATGGAAGAGTTTAAAACCTTGATCTTATTTGTAAAATTCTGATTTGGTTTAAAATTTGCTGTCTTCCAACAAAGATTTGTTTGTGTGCTTTCTTTACCACTGTGAGGAACGTGACTACTCACAATGTGGAAAGCAAAGCACATGCAGGACAAGAATCAGAAACAAGCAAGAAAGAGAGGGG
Organism: Agapornis roseicollis; assembly: GCA_002631895.1. Lineage (NCBI taxonomy): Eukaryota > Metazoa > Chordata > Aves > Psittaciformes > Psittacidae > Agapornis > Agapornis roseicollis. Next base: position 89,863 of record NDXB01005576.1, on the reverse strand, counting down.
AGATGGAGAATATTAGCATCCCTGAAGACTTTATTTACTTTAGCCTCTTTGTAATGTGAATGTAATGTGTATTTATTACCAAGCCCCTCCAAACTCAGGAAACATGGGTGAAGACCCCGAGAATGCTTAGATTGCCTTAAAACTTCTGAGATTTAAAAATGGCTGCACAGTTTGGCTTCTGTTGCTTGGGATCTGTTTTCTGAGCCTTGCAGTGCATTTGGGTGACATTGTCATCCTGCAAATGGAAGGATTAGAAATTTACTGTTAAAATAAAAAGAAAAGTGAGAGAGTCATGTGATCATGTGCCTCCAGGAGCAGAGGCTTGAGGAAAAAGCCCACCCTAGACTCACAATAAAATCAGGAGAATTAAAAACACCAGACTTAAGGATCTCATCCAAGCTTTCTGCTGTGCATATGGAAACCCAGGGTGTTGTCAGGACTAGTTAGCTAATGTCATAAAGCACTCAGAAGAGAAATGTTAGTTATTATTTAGGAGGAAACCAAAGTGTAAAGTGTTTTACATATAAATCTGCCCTTTAGAAGAGGAGCATTAAAAGTGCAAGATTGAGCTCTGGATTACTGAAGAGTAATGAAGAGGTTTTAAACACAGCTATAACTCATTCTGCATGAAAATGACTCAGCAGTGCCTTGACCAAGCTAGAAACAGGACTTCTGGAAGCGATTAGGAGTGGACTGTGTCCCATCATGCCTTCCCTCACTCATCTTCTTGGGGTGGTGGATGCACAGAGTAGGCCAGCGGAAAGAGCTAACCTCAGAGCTGAGCAGAGAGACTGGCTCTGCACCTCTGCAATCAGCCTGTTTTTGACTCAGGAGCAGAGTGCAGCACAGTGGCTCTGTTGACATTTACAGTTAATGCCTTGCAAAAGCATGGTGGAGCCATCCTTGTGCCTGTCTAGGAGTGATTTCAAGGGTTTCAGACTAGCTGTAGCCTGGCTGTATGGACTGAACAATCCCACTGGCAGTCAGAGCCCATCTGATGCAGTCCTGGAGCACCAATGCCAATTTGCTTTGAGGCCAAGTGATCCAGTTTGCACAGCTGAGACCAGGTTGCAGTCCAAGCAGAACTGAGGGGGTGGGCATGATGGTGAGTTTACCTTCAAATGGGACTCCTGAGCTGAACCAATCCACTGTCACAGGCCCATCTGCACCTCTGCTTGGTGGACATCAGGAATGTCAGCTCCAAGGGCAGAACATTTTAGCAGAAGGCTCAATGTGAGTCTTTCAACATTGTCCACTTTTGTGTTCATAAAAACATGGCTGATGGGGGTGAGGACCTGGTGATAGCAAACACAAGCCTGTTGATGAAAGCTTTGCTTTTCTGTTGCACCTTTTGAAGACTCTTCAGATTCACCAGCTATTCCCAGCTAAGAATCTCTGCACTTAGTCTTTTGGACCAGATCTGTGAGAAGCAGAGCTCTGCTCAGTTTGGTGGCAGTAGAATAATTCACACATGTTGAAACATTCATTTCCTGGCTTTAGCTGCTGTAAAGCTGGACCTGTCTTACACGCTACATAACTGCTTGGAACCCGCTGGTCCATTCCCCTTTCAGATGCAACGTGAAGAGGGTGCTGTAACTTTGTTAGGAGAGAACTTAAACAAGCCTCCCCTAACTGCAGTTCATGTGTATGGTTATGATTTTAAATTGCAAACAGGAGGCTACTTGGCTTTGCATGGCAAGCATTGTCTGGCAGTAGATGGTCTCCTCTGATCTCCCTGAGCCTTGGATTGTTGCTGTGAGATTGTGTCACAACTAGTCATTAATTATTTCATCAAAAGCTTATTTTTCTCATTTCCTCATCATTATTTCCACCTAGTTTCTTATAAATTGAATCCAGTTATTGGCAAGACTGTTTCTCCCCTAAGTGGGATTTGGGCTTTGTGGAGAAAAACATTTACCTTAGAAAAAATGTACTGTTGACACACATAGTTCAAGTGCATATGTATACATACACTGAGCAAGAAATGACTATGTATGTATATAAACATTGCTCTGATCCTCTTTGTCCTCCAATTTATTCTGGAAGTAGATTCCCTTTCTTCCTACCCTGTTAGTAAAGAGAAATATTGCCATTCTTACCATGTGAATGAATAAACAAAGTAAAGCAGAGAAAGGAGAAAGAAGGTGAGTGCATCTATCAGGAGATTATAACAATATCTTCACCTCCTTGGGAAACACTCATTTTTTAAAGTGCCACAGTATTCCTGGAAAAATGGATACCCCTCCTGGTAATGCCAGCTCTGATAGACAAAAAAGGACAGCACCACTCATGGGAGATAATTACAACCTCAAGAGAGTTGGAATATCAAGCCAAAGAAGTGAGGGAGTAGTGAGGAGGCCAAAAGGTCCAGAAAGGAGGCTAAGGCAGTGCTCCTGTCACCCACCCCTGAGACAGTGGTGGTACCAATCCCTACATCCCCTCAGGGGCAAAAGCAGGTTCCCAAGCACATTGTGAGCAACAGCCCCAAGCATGGAAGTTATTGGGTCACAGTAAGTCAGAGGTGAGAGGAATGTCCCAGGAGAGACTCCTCAGGCAGCCCCAGCAACTCAACAGCCTGGCCGCTAAACCAAAACAGCAACAGAAAGCTGTTGTACGGCAAGCTGCTGCTGCCACCCTTCCATAGCCTGCAGCTGGAGCAGCCCTGCTATGGGAATTTGCAGCAGTTTGCTGTACCTACATAGAAGTCATCCTGTGGAAGAGCCCAGCTGTTTTGGGAAACACAGAGTCGTCTCCTCACAGTATGTTCAGCATGTTGTGCTCAAAGTGGTGAGGAATGTCAGGAAGACACTTCTGTGCCTGACTCAGCAATGGCGCGGTGATAAGCGCAGTTTGTCCTGCAGCTTGTGCTGGAGAGCGCAAGACTTACCACAGGGGCTCCAAGTCTTTCACAACATGAGCACAAGAACAGAAGAGCAGCGACACTGGGCCAGGCCAAAGGTTCATCTAGCTCCTGTCTCCAACAGCGGGCAAAAGCAAAATGCCTGGGGAAAAGTATGAGCACAGGGTAAGCACATACAATATTTCCCCTGAGTGCTCTCGCAGTCACCAGCCATCTCCAGATTAGAAATTTCTGGAGCCAAGTATGTTTTTATGCACTTAGAGCCCTGTAAGCAGCCCTGGGTTGCATCCTTCAACAGTCCTTGTGCTTCCCCTAATCCTTGTGTTCTCTCAAGACTTATTCTTTCTGATCTCTTATTTATATGCCCTCCAGATACTCTTCACCCTCTTCATGCTGGATCTATGCCTCTTCAAGCCATTCATCTAAATTTTCCACCCTGAATTTTCCTCCTTTCTTCAAATTTCACCACAGCTGATGAAGAAGATGCCTAAAGCTCAAGGTCACCTACTGGAACTGTCCATCAGTTCAAAGTTAACTCTTCCATGCTACAGACTCTCGAAACTTTTTGGCCCCAGGATACACATAGTGTCTCAAGTTTCCTCACCATCACCAGTTCTTTTTGACCCTCATTTTTACAGTTCTCTGTTCAGGGCTGGTACCCCTCTCTGAGGCATCTGTATCTATCTGTATCTGTACTCCCCAAACATCTCTGTGGATTATTTGAATTTCCCCAACATTATTATTAGTAGTAGTATTAGTATTATTTTTGGCTTATTTGTAGATGAACTATCAATGAAAAGTGATGGAGCAATTTTCTGATGTTGTCACCTTGTGTAACCAAGGTTAGTCTGCAAAGTGTGTAACACTCCTGAGTGAGGTGGATTAAATGTACATCAGATTTCTGCAAAGTGTGAAAAAGACAAAAGCCTCAGTCTTTTTCCAGAAATCCCCATGAAATCCTTCTTCTTGGCTCCCGTGAAAGACCCATTAAACTGTCTGCAAGCCCTTATTGGCAAAGACCCTGTTCTGAGGGTACTTGACATGTAGTGGTCCAGTCTTACTAATTCAGAACTGACAGTGAGATGAGCTCCCGAGGTCTGCCCCACGTGGCTCATTCCCAGAAGCAACAAGTCATTCTCAGTGCTAGGGCAGTCAGGCAGGAGCCTGTGTAAGAGATCACAGCTGTCCCTTTTGGGAAGGCAGTGTCTATACTTCATCCTGGAGTTCCCCAGTGATGAATCACCTCTCCAAGAAAGCTGCTCCCATCAGCACAGTGGGTTCAAAGAACAGCTCTTGCACTCATGGCAATGTCAAGCCTCTGCTCTCTATGCTTTCTGTTGTATTGTCATCGATGTTGACATGCAGAGCCCACTGCTGCTCTGCCGGGGGAAAAAATACCAAGCTTCCTTACTAGGCTATAAGCTTTGGAACAGCACTTTCCATCTCCTGGGGAAGATGGACTAATCTGATGAATCAAAGGAAGGCTGTTATTCCCCTCACCCCTCATTCCCAGTGGAAAGGGAGGAGGTCAGGGAAGGTGATATGATTTTTCTCACTTTCTTCACGAGTAATCAGAGTGAAGGATTGAGCTCATGAGCTGTGGGCAATTTCTTCCCCATCCACATGCTCCAGGGATACTCATTATAATAAGTTGATTTTTTGTCTGGCCTCTAAGATTGAAGTCTATTGCTCATAGAACTGGGAAACTTTGGGCAAAATTCTTGTAAACACCTCCACATTCCCCTGTGCTGCTACTGAGGTGTAAAGACCACCTCTACATATCTGCAGGGAGCATGTTTTAATGCCCGTCACTCTCTGGCTTCTCACAGCCAGCAAGTGCATATTGTGTCAAGTGGTGTTCTTGTGAGCTCCTGAGTGGTGCCCTGCCAGAAGATACCTTAATTTAGAAAGCAAACAGTGAGGCAAGCTTCATCTTGCTGCACACACAGAGAAAAGACAGCATGTAGAAAAATGCATAGCTTAACCCTTGGATGCTCATCACAAGGACTCAGCACAGGAGCCGTCACAGCACTTCTGGAGTATAAAACTTCTGCCAAGCCAGGAATTGCTCACCTCTGCAAATGGCACTGGGAGAATCCCTTCGCATTCTAACCCTGAAGTACACCATGACTTCAAAACCATCCCAAGCAGATGATCAGCTGCAAACTGGTCCAGGGCTGGAGTGAGCTCTTCCACTAGAAGGAGCACACAAAGCACAGAGGAAAGCTATTATCAACATAAACAGAGTTTTATTTTGGCTTTGCCGGTTGTTGCCCATTTGTGTCTGGTGTGAAGTCATTGTCCTGCAACTAACAGCAGGCACACTCGTGCATGACATTATCAAAGCAGAAGATGTTGTCACGCTCCACTGGAATTAGAAATCTTGCCAGGAAAAGGAATGAATATTTTTAAATATGGTGTTGCTACATCTCTGTGCCTCTGCATAGAAGGAAAATGTTTTAAGGATTCTTACTTAACCTCTCTATCACCATATAAACAAAACAAAAAAAAAAAAAAAAAAAA
>NDXB01005576.1:24461-78746 GCA_002631895.1 Agapornis roseicollis | reverse complement strand
CTAAAAAAAAAAAAAACCAACAAAAAAACACAAAAATTAAAGGCTGTAGAAATAATTGGTAGAGATTATTTCTCTATAGGCATTGTTATTACTTTGAGCTGGTCATTTGAATGAGGAGCACACACATAGAGCATGGGGATCTCTCCCATTGCAGATGAGGCACAGTTTGTTTTGCAGCAGAAATGATTTTATAGCTGGTTTAGAAAAGGAGCAGGGCAAAGTGCAGAATGAAAAATTATCTGCAAGAGAACTTGAGGATCAGACTTTGTCCCCAAGAATGTCAGAGCTTTGTATTGACCACAGTGGAGGAGTATTCAGGTCCTGAATCATTTTATCACCATTTAGTTACAGCAGATGAAATGCAAAGCAAGATATGGCTTCTCACACACAACTTTCAGGGAAACATAAAGTTACCATCCCCTCAAGAGCCTGCATGCAATGGAAAAGCTGCCATTAGCAAAAAGGCCATTTCAGGCCAAACATGAAAGAGACAGATGTGGGAAGGCTCAGCAGTTCCTGAGAACAGGCCTGGAAAGGCGGGAGTGCTGAAAAAGCTGAACCACAGCACAGCAGTGTCAGCAGAGCCGCTTTGCTCCCCCCCAGCTCTCTGTTCGACGTGAAGCCTCTGCTCAGGATGCACAGGAGCACATCTGCTGGTGTGCTGTATCCACTCAGGGTGGCAGATGCTTGGGCTTCGGCTATGGCCTTTCCTGCACCTGCACCATGGCGAAATGCAGCATGCCATGCCATCCTCACTGCAGCTGCATGGAGAAAACGGACTCATAGCGAGTCTGCAACACATTTCAACTCCTTGTGACCCCTCAAGCCCATTGTAAATGAGAAGAAATCTCAAGCCTGGGAGGAGCAGAGTGTTCAGGCTAGTGCCAGGCACAGGACAGAGAAAAGAAAGCATTACGCCCTGACTTGCAGTCGGTGGAGTTGAGCCAGCTCCAAGGATCTGACCAACAGCTCATTAAACACTTCACAGTGCAGTCCGAATCTCTTTTTATGTTTTGTTAATTCCATGCAGTAAATTGTACCTGTGATACATTTGCATGTGTAGCTTGCATCAGGTTGGATTAAGCTTCTTAAGCACAAAAGTGTCCATTGTAAGAGTGCTGTTATTAGTGACACTGTACTCATTCAGAGCAGAGTTCAGCCACAGCCTACCTAGCGTCATTGTAGAGAAATCAAAGTGGGCACACTGAGCCTAAGTGCTAATGCTCAATATCTGCACCAGTGAGGTAATTATGATAATCCCTTAATTACTGGCACCAAGAGAGTTTGAGGAAAACCTGCCTGGCAAAAAAACTCACCCTATAAAAACAAAAGTTCACAAGCCTGAGAAAGCTGAAATTATTCAAGTGAATGGTTATATCAGTATGATATAATCAAAGGAGCAGGCAAGTGAGAAGAAAAACCAGAATCCACATTTTACATGTCTTTCTCACTTTTGCTCCTTGCTTAACTATGCCCCTTTCTGTCAGAAACACAGGATCTATTACATAGACTTCATTGAGGTCCCTCAGTGCCCCAGCTCTTCTTTGTCTCCAGCACTGTACCTCTTGGGAAAACAAGAACATGGAAAAGTGCAGGGAGGATGCACCAAATCCCATGCTAGCTGAATCACAGCCCCTTGCTGTAACCACTCCTTAGCTCTTCTGGGTTTCTGCACAGCAAACTCAAAGCAAGCAATGGGCACTCTTCTGTCCTGACTGGTACTAGGTGCTAACAGGAAGCTCAGAAAGACTAGATAAAAACTGAAAGGAAATGAACAACACCAGATGCAAAGAATTTCACCGAGGACTAGCCTGTGCCTGAGCAGCCTGCCCCAAATGAGGGGATGTGCAGGGCTCTGCTGCCTCAAAAGCAAAGCGTGGACTGTGAGTCACCACTTGTTTCCTGTTCTTTCCCCACTCTGTGATGGAGCAACTTGTGCTGGCTGCGCCAGCCACTGTGGCTGGGCTCTCAGTGTCTCAGCCTGGAACCCCTGCTCTGGCTGCAAAGGGGAAGGGAGCTGCATGGTGCCTGGGCACTGCCCAGAGCTGCTCTGTGAGACTCCCATCACCCCTGCTTGGGTTGGAGAAGTCAGGGGTGCTCCCGCGTGTCACGTACAGCAAGAGGTGACACTGTCCTGGAAGCACATGAGTCACAGCCCAGGCAAACTCCAGGAACTGGCTTGGTCAGAGCAGAGAAAGGGTCTCAGATCCATCTTTAAGATATAAATCTGCTTGGAAAGATTTAAATAAAGGGGGTTCTCCAACAATTCAGTATCTCAGGACACAGGGGTGCTTTGCTTGCATTAAAGTTTCCCTTTTTCATTTGTAAAGCAAATGGCTACAGACTTTAGCTCCAGGAGGACTCAGGTCTATGTGCTCTTCATCAGAACCCAAATGTGGTGGTGGGGTACACACCGTGTTGAACTGCATGGAAAATAAACACTTGGCTCAGGCTCTACAAACAGTGCATTCAGGACTGTTTACTAATAACAAATCACAAACACAGCACAGCACACACTGTACTCAAACTACAAACCACTGCAAAGTTACTATTGCAGATTTGTTAAAATGGAATAAAATAGGCCAAGCAAAGCACTGAACAAGCAGCCATACAAATTTCCCTCGACAGGATGATGCTCATTTTCCATTTTCACAGTCTTTGACTCTTTTCAATTGCAAGTGCAATTTTAATCCTGGTTCATATCAGCTCATCAAAAAATTCACAGGCAGCTTTGCCTTTGTTTTAATTGTTAGGGGCATAAGCAAGACTGCATTGTGGTCTAGGTTCATGTTTAATTGATTAGCTGAGAATTACACTGCAGTACTGGGAGATCTGTGCAATAATACTAGGGGACATGATCGAGCTTTTGAGGAATATGAGTTTTACAAAGCAAAAACTAATTATATGCCACCACTACCATGGTACATACCCTCAGTACAGGGAGGAGTAACCAGAGAAGTTATAATATCCGAGGAGTTCTTTTCTAGAGAGGAGGCACTGGGTGAGACAGAAATGAGCACAAACCTGGTAGAAACCTCTAGTATTAATTAAACCAAAGCTGGAGTCTGGTATCCTTTTGCATATTCTCTGAGAGCAGAGTTGCATGCAACATTCTGCTGTTGCAAAATGCCTTGTTCTGTGATTGTAAAAATGAAAATAAACACTTTGAAGAATTGTTCTCATATTCGCTCTTCCAACAGCAAACATCAGGCCAAGTTTATCTGCCTTACCGACTTCAGTAAAGATACCCCCAGACTAAATTTGGCTTGCTGACCTTTGAGCCTCTGTGAATGTGGAGTAAATGTTATTAGTTGTGAAGAAGATGGACTGAGCCAGACAGGGCAGGCACGTGCTGTGCAAGCTTCCCCACAAAAGTTCTGCTGATACAACACAATCCTGACCTGCAAAACCTCTGCTGGTCTTACAGTCTGCCTTTCTTAAAGAGAAACTGTTACTGACACTAGATCCAATTGTTCTGTGACAATGAGCACATCTCTCGAAGGAATTAGACCAAACATCCTTCATGAGAGATCCAAAGCAGCCTTAAATTCTGCTGTGGGTCTAAAAGGAAATAAAACCTAGTGAAAAACTGCAGGGTAAAAAGCCTCCCCCCCATGATTCTTACCAGAAGTCTAATTTTCAGGCTTCAACAAGGACCTCTCCAAACCTAGGCAAACCTACCAGAAATCAAGCAAGCCACACCTGGCTAACAGTTCTCTGGAATGCACCAGTAAGCTGGTAAAGAGATAAAAGTGAAATATTTTCATGAAGGCTTATCAAATGTATGCTTATCATGAAGCATGAGTGTATCTTGCAGTGCAGAACGACACTGACAAAATGGTTGGAATTGATTCTGCCACTTTTTGTGCCCTTGTTATGTTCTTGGTCTCTGACTTGCCCTCAAGCTTAATAATGAAGTGACTATATAATGGGTGGACTAGAGAATTGCATATATGTGCTTTGCTTAATTGCCCGTTGCATGCTGTGGTTGATCATGCAATAACAATGAACCCATTACAATTAAATCTGGGAGTTATTAATTGATTCCATTTACACATACTGTCATCTTCCATAGGAGATTCAGGAATCTGTCGCCTTTAGTGAAATTGCACTAGAAATCTTGGGGACTGTTTGAAATCATGTAAGACAGAGATTTACTGGTGGTAGGTATTCCTAGTGAAGATTAGGTAATTAATATTGTGTACAAATACAGGCTCAAATGCACATTGTAATAATTTTGTTTGTTTGCTTTTTAATGTCAAAAATTAAAGACTTAACTTGTTTACTGCCTAACTATAGATCGGTTTGTGTGGAGATGTTTATAATGAAATTCAGCAGCAAGGGAGCAATATAAAAACCAAGGAACTGGAACAGATCTCAGGAATAGAAGTTCAGTATTGTCCTAATAATTATGCTGGCAGCTGCATTTGCATGAAACCATGCTTTTTCTGTAGTACTCAATTAAGGTTATTCAGTTGCCTTGATGTGTTTAGAAACAAAACCACTGGCATCCAAATAAGGCTAATAACAAAAATGCAATATGATGTTTTCCATTTCCAGCAAAGGGTAAGAGAACAGATGTTCCTTATGTTGCCATGTTTCACCAGCACAGGGGGGAGCTGAGAAAGTTTGCAATTCATAGTGACAGTGCCATTAAACTAATGTAGTGCAGAATGTGTGCGATGGAAGCATGCAGCTCTGAACAATCTGTTTGGGCACAGAAGAAAGGATGGGGAGAACTAGAATTGACCTTTCAGGTTAAAAAAGAAATACAAACCAACAAAAATATCCTCTGGCTTCTCTTCCCATATTGCACATAGAGCAATCCATGCCTAGATAGAACTGCTGATGGTACTCTAAGCTCGTTTTGTTATCTGGATGTTCAGAATCCAAAGGGAAGTGGTTGCTTCGTCCCGTTGCCCTTGCCTCATGGGTGCAAGTGGGGTGCACGGTGCTGCACAGGCAGGCAGCAATGCCACCAAAGAAGAGTGAAGCAATGCCACCAAGTCAAGCACTGCCAAACAGTGACCTCGGGCCATGATACAATCTCTTGATCTCTGGTAGACAGCACATCTGTAGGTCCAAGCCAGGACACAGCATTACTACGATGCAGGATGGACCAACACAAGGTGGCAGTGCTCTCAGGAAATTGCCATAGCCTCTCCTCCAGTACCTTCCATTGCCAGGGTGCCTGCTGGTGTTTGCCATCTTGGCATGGTGAATTCAAGCCATGGCCACAGCATAGCCATGCCCTCGCACCCCCATGTCCCTCTTGATGCTTGGGTGCCCCACAAGGCCAAGGTGCAAGGCTGGATGTGACTGTTCCCATGGCCTATGGCTGCTGGGATGCCCATGGGGACCCAACCAGTGGGGCTGGGGGTGGGGAAATGCACAGGATGGGGAAGCCACCTTTACTTTTCAAAACTGTTTGTTCCTCTCCAGAAGCTTCCTGGTAGCGGATATTTGCAACATGTTGTCACAAGCAAGGATGCGACCAAGAGCCAGAGAGCGAAGCACCCCTGGTTTGGACCTTGCCCACAAGGCCCTGCCCAAGAAGCACAGCTCTTGGTGGCTTTCACTGGCAGAACAGCCATTCAGCTCCCTATGGTGCTGGGGCCCTGCCATGGCCATGGACAAGAAGGGGTGAAGCATAGTAAGACAATTAACCCCAAACCTCCAGACTGCCTGTGCTCCCCAGGGAACACCTAAGTCTTTCTGGAGCCATCCTCCAGCCCTCCCAGTGACAGCTGAGCACGGGGAGCCTATCCTGATGGAAATCCCCAGAATGAGCTGAACAAACCATTGAGCAAACATATTTCCTCTGGGAGACCTCCCCTCCTGAACTCTAGTCATCCTCACGTCCCAGGGACCTAAAAGGAAGAGCAAAGTATTGTATGAACACATGTTAGCACATTCTGGGGAAGGGGGAATGAGGAACCACAGACTGCATCCACTCCCTTGAAGCCTCTGCCAGGGCTCGGTTAATAGTTCAGGCGTCGCCACTGGGCAGGCTGGGCACTGGGGTGGGAATGCTGCTGGAAGACACACAATATCAAGCAAAGGGTAGATCTCCAGTGAGGCAGATGAGATCAGGGCCACCAGCAGAGAGGGAGACACACAGAAACCAGTGGCTGCCAAAGCAAAGCATCAAATGCATCCAGTATTGATTTTAGTTGGTGTGCACATTCCTCGGGCCCGCTGTGAACGCCTGTGCTGCCTCAGCAAGCAGGTTGGGCTCAGCCTGCTTCTGAGCAAGCGCTACAGCATCTGAGGGGGGCTGAGCACCTCTCCAATGGCAGCAGTTCCTCAGCACTTTGCAGGATCAGCCCCTTTGACACATCTGGAGTATTTTCACTGACCTTCCTCCACATGTGTCTTGTCTTGGCACACAATGCCAAAGTAAATAAATAAATAGACTAACAAGCAGAAATGCCTTTATGCCTTTACCGGACATTATTCTGGGCTGATTGGTTGTGAAACTTCACTCAAAACCCCAAAACCACAAAAACTGCCAGTTTTCCAAGCCCTGTGTTTTTCATAGCTCTCATAGCATTCTGAATAGTTTGCATTATTTCAGACATAGAATAAATATACATTTAAACTGGTCGGATTATTGACACAGAAAAAAAATAAAGAGCACTTAACTCCTTGTTCTGTTTCTTTTTCCCATGAAATGAAATAAGAATTAACATCACTGAATTATGCCTTGGACTTTCACATTCACAGATGTAAATGCTGACAATAGCCAGAGTGCCTGAAAATGCGTTTGTACAAAAATCATTGGATTGGTGTACTTTAAACTAAAAACAAATCAAAATTCACCACTTGTGTGTCTGTGGCATTTACTAGGAGCACATCTATCAAAATGACCCCAGGCACTCACACAGATTTTTCAATTGTGTTATACACCATGTTCTCTAATATTCGTACATCACCATGCTTCAGCTGAGCTCTATAAAATACTTTGGGCTTCAGTTATATACATTTTATAAATCAGCTGTATAAAGACAGGTAAGTTGGCCAGAACCATGCCTAAGTCAGTGGCAGTGGAATGAAGTCTTGACTCTGCTCTTCTACTGTTCATGAATGGTATTTGGTGGTCACAGACTTGACTTCTAAGGCCAGAGGTCTGTAGTAACATCTGGATGGGGCATAGCTTTGTGTGAAGCATGAAGTGCCAGTGCTGATGCCATGCCCTGGCACAGCCGCCTGTCTGATCCCATTCAGGCTGCACACTCAACCCCTGCCCAGGGTCATCAACAGCCACAACACCTTAGGGAAAAGAGGCTCGTTAGGGCTGCCAGTCCCCCACTAGAAAATCAGGCACAGAAGGCAATTTCTCCATTATTCCTTCAGAAATGCTGTTGTATTTCATATGGTCATAACTCCATAAATTCAGCAGACTGCCAAACAATCACAAAAGGCTACTTGAGGACAGGAGGACAGATGTCTGGGAAGGAAACCCAGCCTGTTATATTTGGAGATCCTGCTGTAATGAGTAACCTTATACAGTTATTCAAATACAAATGCTGGGGTAGCTGAAGTGTCATATATGATTAAATCTCTGTAACAAATTATGTTAATATTGTTACTTCAAGAACACAAATTAATTAAAAAGTTACAAAATGTAGGCATGGAAATCATGTTGTCTAGAACCTGTATAGACAGTTTCCCTTTCCATACAATTGCTAGATTAATTACTGTAGTTGCAAGAAAACAAGAATCCTTGTCAAGTGAGGTACTAGAGACTTGGAGTCTTCGCTGAGTAACTCGCTCTGTATTCGTTATGAACACAAATGTGAAATGAGGAGATATTCATAAAGGAGCATGGACAGCACTGTGTCCATACTTCTTATACTAATTGTAATTTTGATATTATTTAAACACTTTTGCTGAAAAACATAACAAAGCAAGACAAAACAAAACAAAAACCAAACCAAAACAAAACCAGTTAACAGTAGCAGTTTCAGCACTTGCTCTCTTTCTTCTTTCTTAGCATTTGTGTTCTTCTCCAGTTATAAGTGAATGGATTAGGGATTTCTTTTTTTCTAGCTTCGTACTTGTTTCTGACCTGTTTCATCCATTTGCCTGAACAATTATCTTACGAGATAGAAAGTCAATGGCACCTGGGGAGTTGCTTAAAATCAGGAATTTTCCTTAGTGTGATCTGGGTAAGGGAGTGCTTTCCTAAAATGGGGTCTTGGTCCAAGTTTCACTTCTAGTGAAAAAATGCTTTCTTTAGAGCAGTAATAATTGATCTGTGGAAACAAAGTGAACGCAAACCACTTTATTTAAGCTTCAGTTGCTGCTTTTAAAACAGTAACAAAAGAAAACTCCTTTCAACTTCAGTGATACTCCAGGCCTAGAACTACACAAATGCCCAACCTCTCTCTGGGAAAGAGTGGGCGCAAAGGTTCAGACACAACCATAGCACAAGGGCAGTTTTGTGGGAACAGGTCCCAGAGATCTCAAGCAGACTCACTGAAGCTAACAGCATTCCACACAGGTGCCTCTTCCTAACTGTGCAGGACAAGAGCCTTAAATAGTCTTCTAAATCAAGTGAAACTGCAACAGACGGAGGAGCCAGGGCTGCTTTCCACTGCAGAGCCAAATGTCTTCAGGACTGCCTGGATTTAATACAGATCATGCAACCAAAAGTCTTTTATTTATTTCTTTGTTCTTCTGAGCTGAGGGAGGGATGCCATTTTTCTTTTCATGCTGCTGCAACATAGTCACCTATTAAAGTTATAGCTGTGCTCATTCCTGGAATTTGTAATGGACGGTAATTGTGCCTGTAATAGTAAAATTGCTCGCAGCTAGGCTTTAGCTTTGCTATGATGCATTCCCTACTGTCACCCAAATCCTGGGATAATAATGAGGCTGAGCTGCTTTTATCACAGACAATAAAAACTGAATACACAGTATTGCCGAGAAACAAAGTAGAACACTTCCCATCAGACTATCAAAATGTAATACATATGGGTTAATGAAAACCTGTAGAACTTTGCAATTAATTTGGACATTAATTAAACCCTGTATTAAGATATATACATATAGTGCTGGAAATTAATGTTGAGTCCTTGCATCTCCTTGATTTCATTGAGAAATAGCAGCAGCTCCACAGCTCTGGAAAACATCACATGCCCTAAAACAGATCTGCATTTCATTAGTAAGTGTCATGATGTTTTAAGTAAATCAATTGCTTCAGAACCATCCCTGATTAACATTCTGGTAGCCCAGTGTTCACCAAATATGTAGAAGGCATACACAGGCATTGTTCCTAAATATGTTTCAGTCCTTCTTTCTAGAGATGTGATTATTCATTTCTGCATCTTTACAGCAATATTACTGACACTGAACTCCATTTCAGCTGCAAAGATTTTGGACCCAGAATTTGGAATGACCACAAAATGGAAGTCTGGCTAAATCTAGGCTGCAAACTTAAGCTCTTGTATCTTTCCTGATAAGAGCTATTTGTATTTAATTGAGCTTTTGCATGAAGTAAAATAAGAGTGTGAGCAATCTAGAAGTTAACAGCTTTTGTTAAAACATTTTGACATCTTCATCATAGGCCAGGTGCAACCATCAACACATGGTACTACAGCCTATGAACAGTACAAAGTAATAATTTGAACGCTAAACATGCAAGCAGAATGGGCTGCTTAAAAGGTGAAATGCTGCCTACCTCATTGGGATACTATTTAAGAAGTCATCCTCTCAGATGATTAAATAACTAAATATAAGTTTGTGCTGGGCTTAGCAACTGCAAGAGGAATCCATGCTGCCCTCCATCTCACTTAGAATTCATAGCACTCCTTCTACTCTCAGTGTAATACACCAATATTCTTCTTTACCCAGGTCATTTTAAGGATGACTATCCCAGACATAATTCTCATCTACTCATCTACTGGGCTACAGTAGAAACACTGGTGAAATGGCTTTGAGAATAATGATGAACTGGACATGTGGCACATGAATGTGTGCTTCATCGGTGAGTGCCTCCTGGACACTGCATCTCTGAGGCGAACCTTGCTCGAAGTCCATTATTACTCTTTTCAGCAGGAAGACCTCTTCTGCTAAGCCATGATTCCTCTCACCCCAGGTTCCCGTTCTTCAGTATTTTATGGCAATTCTGTTTCCTAGTTCTATTCCCAGCCATTTTTATCCCACATTCAAAAATAGGAAGGATCCCAGTATGGGTCTGCTGCTGTTTCTTGGTGGCTATGTCAGAGCTTCCTATCAAGGCATGTCTCAACAGCAGAAAATACATATTGCAACAGCCTGGAGCTGTGGCTTATGGCCAATCAACTGTTGCGATTACACTACTGTGCCAAGCTACTTTTGCATTTCTCTGTGAGGAAACCTTTCAGAGGCCCTAAACTATGTTTCATAACCTTTTCTGGTTTTATATGTCAGGCTCATCTTACTCTCTTGCATCTTCCCCTGCACAAGTTCCCCTTGGGAGTCTCTAGGAGATGCTGATGTGGGCAGCAGAAAAATGGTCCCTTCACAAATATGAACTGTTCATCCAGGGCATGTTAAGGTGATTGTATTCAGGACATGGGTTGGAGCAGGGTGCCCAATTTCTTTTCAACAGGGAATCAGTTCAAAGCCCCGTAAGAATGTTTGCCCAGCCTCCCAGCTTTCTTTATAAGAATTGTACAGCCAGAACATACAAACCAGCCTAGGTTGTGTTAACAGCAGGCTCCTTTCAAAAGCTAGTGGTTGAGTGTTAAGGTCTTGCCTTTGGCTCCTCAAGAACTCTAAAATATGATAATCTATGTACAGTACTGAACAATTTTAAAAGTGTGTGTGAAACTGTTCATAAGCAATTGAATTCTAATAACTTACCTTAAAATACATTGATACTCTATCAGCAAAAATCCAGTAGTAACAGTCTTCTAAAGTGGGAAAAAAAAAATGAGAAAAGGAATCAGCCCTGGTAAAGGGGAAGAAATGGAAAAGCTATCATTCACACAGGCCTTATCTATTTGCCATTTGGACAGATCAAGGATCCCTCATTTTCTTCACTGACTCTTGCTCTTACCAATGAGAAATTTGGTAACAAGACCTAGAATGCGATTCCACATAACAGGTAGCGCATTAGTATGGTACAAACAGATGTAATTTGAACATGTCTGTTTTATAGCTGAAAAGACTGGGAGACAAATTCTGCCCTCACTTCTGCTCAACAGCACAGTGCTCGTCATTAACAGCCCTACATCAACCAGGCATGGAGCAGGTATTCAGAAGTCCTTATTTGCCATGCACACTGTAGCCTATAATCATAGTAATCCTGCAAGGCAGTGCTACATGGCTGCCAAAGACCAATTAAAAAACTGGAAATATTACTTTTTTTTTTTCCCTCTCCAAATCAAGCCCAAGGCAAAATGTGTTTCTTTGCCAGATGCTTTCAGGTCTCTGTGGATTAGCTTCCCAGACGGGGATAATCAGATGTTTTATATGTTTCTAAACTGGCATTAAAGGTGTGGCCTCTGGTTTTCAGTTTTTCAACCTGTCATATATCTTCCATATTTCGGAGGCTGCATACTTTTGACCACTGCTGAGCACAAGGAGAAAGCTTGTCAAGTACCCTTTAGGTCTTGCTTTCACTTGGGTCACTTGTAGCTCTGGCTAGCACAGCTTGACAGGCTGACAGCACCAGAGCAAGACCTGGACCAGGCTTGGGTGCTCTCTGCTGCAGTGCTCCCTGCTACAGGTGAAAATAACCTTTGAGCTGAAGTGATCTTCTGTCCCCAGAGACAGGCAAAGCCAACATCTCAACGCACAGGCTTTTGTCACAGATGTCTTCAAACACCGTGTCACACCATGCTCTGAAATGCATTTCTCAATGAAACAGCAGGGAAATTTGGTGCCCTGAAATGAAATATAGGTTGAGCTGTAAATGCTTCCTCTCTGCATCACACCACAACAATAAAATGTCGGAAATAAGAGCCAATGAGGCGTATACATTATTTATAAAAAGGGATGCCCTCAGCAACACTGGGAGTTCCCTTCAAACCAGGGATGACGTAGAAGATCAAAGAGGTTGAAGTCTTATGAAAGAAAGCTCAAGGAGATAAGATTTCCCAAAATGTGTATGCCAAAGCTGTGGGTAGGTAGTAGGGGCACCAGATATAGTGGGCAGCTGGCTTTGAGCAATGGTCTGGTCTGCTTTGAGCCACTGTTGCAGTACAATGTGCTTCTATCCGTCCCGTGACAGAGTCCTGCAGGCACCTCTGGCCTTTAGGACTGGCAACAGGGGCTCTCCTGCCCCACTGAGACTTTACCACTCTCTCCATTAGGGCCTGGAAGGAGTTCATCCTACGGCTTTAGATGCCAGTTGCTTATTTGTTATTTATTATTGTTTTTATTATGGTAGCCTCAAATGGCCCAAACATACAAGGGTACCACAGGGTTCAGCCTTGATGAAAAGCAGATGAGGAGCCAGACCCTGCCTCCAGTAATAAAATGCAGAAAGCTGATGTAGCAATGCAACAAGGCTTTTGTGTGGTTTCCTTCTCACTACCCCTGTCTCTTGCTTCCTAGGGGATGTAGCAGACAGAGTCCTGGAACTACTTTGCAGTATTCCTATTAAGGGGACCTATTTTCAAGGCAGCAGAAACCAAAGGCAGCTCCTGCCTCCCTTGGCCAGAGCCAAGTCATAATAGCCCTGTCATATCCAGTGCTACCCTATATTGCCAACAGCTTCTGTGATGTCCACAGGATTGCTGCTCACATGCATATAAAATGAGAGGTCTAAAGATCTGTCTTTAATCATCATTTAGCCACAATTGTCTTGTTTGTGCCAGGTTTTAAACTTAACACTTCAGCTATGTTGGGGGCAGGGAGATTTTTACCAGAGCTCTGTTCAAAACCAGGTGGTTCAATTCACACTGGGGAACATGTACAAAGTTCCTCTCCCCCACACAGAAGTGGCTCAACCATAACACAGAGCACTGTACCCCACTGCACAACAGAAGCCCAACTCCAGAAGTTTCAGCAAACAGAAGTACACAGCTGAGGAAACTAAGAGCAAGGATTTTAATGGAAAATATTTTGCAACCTAACTCTTGCTGTTTCTAGAGAGATAAGCGAAGGAAAGCCAAATTGAAATCCAGCAAAACAGCTGGGCTAATTCTTCTGAAAAATGTCTCACTGAATTTTTATTAAAACACAGTGAGTGCCCTCAACAGCCCCAAGCAATAGAAAAATGATGCAGGACTATTGACTCAAGCCACCTACGGAACTCATAATGCTACTTCCCCCAGAGTTTACATTACACCAAGAGGTTTCCCATTCAAATTCAGATCAGAGCCAGCCCTATTTAGCTGTTAAATTCTAGTGAGATTATATCAGAGGAGATCTGGCTTAATGTTGATTTTAATAACATATCAAGCCCTCTTTATGTTGTTTGAGTTTTGGTTGGTTTTGGGTTTGTTTGTTTTTTTTTTTTGACAGAGGCAAAGACTGTCATAAGCCTTACACTTTTTTAAAACTACCAGTGTTAATAATATAAGCACAGAAGTGACAAATACATCTGTAATTGCATAGCTAGTTTGTGGTATTGGCATAGTAGAAGATGTTTCAAGCCTGTAATACTGTCAGTAAGAATTACTTTAGGTAACAACTTGGGATCAGTTACTTCCTCTAAAATTAGAAATTGCTGAAATTAATCCCAATTACCAGAGCTCTCTGGGAACAGTATATCCACATACCACTTGTCCTCTGTGCTGTTTGGGAATATTTTAACTAATAGCAAATTATGGGCTAGCCGTAACTGGCTATCATTATTTCAGAGGGAGCTTTTCATCCAAATCTGATTAAAAGACCATTTTTGTTTCCCACGTTTAGAGAATACAGCAGATGTGGATCTGAATGCTGTTATGTTTGCTAGTAGATGCAGGACACATGGCAGTGTGGTATTAATGAAGGTTTGGGCCAAGATTTTCAAAAATAGGAGCCTAATTTTAAGATTCCACCATCCATATTTAGTGTTGGAAATGAACAACCTTTTTTCACAGAGCTCCAGCAGCTCCTATTGAAATCAGTGGGTGTCAGAGCTTTTAGAAGTTAAACCACTAATTCAAGAATCCCAAAGGAGAGCTAAGAGCCAATTTTTCATCTCTTCATGTTAAAAAATCTGGGGATAAGATTCTGCATGCAGCAAAATTCCCATTCACTTCAATTGAGCCAGGATTTTTCTCTGACGTGGAGCTCGTTTTGATAAAACCAAATTACTCTGACAGACAACCAGAAGATGATGCAGGTCACTCAGCACAACAAAAGCATGAGGTCATGCCAGAGATGCCAGTTCTATAGAATAATTATTGCTATTTTAGATAATTTTTTAGGTTCTGACAGACTTGTTAGCATATTTACTGCTTTTCATTTTCCTATGTTTTGAGCATTCTTACACCCACAGAAGTAAAAAACAATTTTCATCTGTAGGAGGACATGCTCAGAATCAATACTGTGCATATGTTATCATAGCTCATCAGCTTCAAAACTCAACCATGTCTTGGGCACCATCGTGGATTGGGAATGCAGTTCATGTGGTCTTGGAGCATAATCCATTTTTCTCTAATTACTATTACTGAATACCTTTCTAGAAAGCATTCTTTGAGCTACCACAGGCATGAAAAGGGGCTTCTTGATAGCAGATGAGATGTGGGAGGGAGAAGCAAGACCCAAAATCTGTCTCAGTCCTTTGCTCAGCCCCTCTTTGCACCCATGGGACACCTCCAAAATCTAGGTCTGCTTCCAGAGCTGCTGCTGGCAGCTGTGGCTGCACTGCAATCAGGACATATTTTATATGTGTTATGTCCTTATGGATGTGAAACTCTGGAAGACTGGGGCAGATTCACTCCCTGCCTATGTCATCAAAACCAGAGCTACACCCAAGCAGGCCAGGAGCAAGCCCTTTGGCTCCAGCTGGGGTGAATCATGCCAGCGTGGAGCCTGATTCTTCAGGGGAGATAACATTGTAGCTTGAATTTTTAACAAACAAGGCTGGGCTTGAGCTTCCTCTGGGTGAAACCACACAGGGCCCCTTTCAGTTTCAGGAGGTGAGAACCAAAACGATACTCTGCCTCCAAACAAAAGCTCGCTTTTATCAATTTCCAGGATTTTCCTAATGCCAATGTTGTGGTTCTCATTTTTCCACAAAAAACATTGCTAATAATGGAGCCATCTCTTGTAAAGCTCCAGGATTTATAGCAACTGGCAGCATGTTCAATACGTAATTGTTTTTTTGGAACAATCATAATCTTATTAGTGCCAGTCTCCCCCACCAAGGAAATCTGAAGGAAATCAGTCTGCTGACACTTCTCTGCTATCTCTGGTGATTCTAACCTTTACATTAAGCAGTGGCACTGAGTGTATACCTAGAGGGTGTGAAAACCTAAGGCTTCCAGTTGAGAATTAAATGGTTAATTAGTAGCAGTGAACAAAGACCATTCACTAATGTAAGCCCTGACTTTGCCTAATTAGTATCACAGGAAGATATTGAAGCAACCTTGTCAACAATTTCAAGCAAAGATTTCATGGAATTGTCTGGATGGATAACAAACATCAGAACGTCATCAGCAGAGAGTTATTTTATAGTGCTGTATCCCTTGAACTTTCTTCCCTGAGTCCTGTGGTGATAGCATGAGGTTTATAAATTATCTACACTTTGGGACTGGTCAAGGTTTTGAGTTATCTGGCTAAGTTTACAAAGTATCTGTGCTCAGTGTTAGTTGGATTTATTTCTTGTAGTGAAAATTCAACTGGTCTGGCTGGATGTCAAATGCTGAATAACTATTTCTATTCTTGAAATTCTAATCTTTGGGAGAACAAAAATCTTGTAATCAAAAATACTGTTTACCCAGTAATGTTAGATTAGTAATGATACTGTCAGCAATTGCTAATGGTGACAAACTATTATTTTGGCAGCATAGTCATACACATCCAAACGCAGATTTGATATAAGCACTGCAACCATGTGTCTGTTTACAGAATTCGGCCCACTGAAAACACACGTGAATGAATGAATTGAAAACACAAATTTGAAGGTTAAATGTGACCAGAACACTTGGAGAGGTTTGTTTTGCAGAACTAGTCATGCCCAAGGCTCATAGCTTTACATGCCATGCAACGCATGCTCAGTGCATGATGGATGCTATGAAGGCCTATGGGCACTGTGCCAACTGTGGTCAGTTGGGTAAATAGGTGTGGGGTCTGTGGAGCTAACCTGGAGAGTCAAGTCATGTTTCGTAGAGGAATACTTGGCAGATCACTCCAGAGATGTAGAGGTGAGTCAAAATGGAGGTTAACCTCTCCCACATCATAGAATCATAGAATCAACTGTATTGGAAAAGATCTCTAAAATCATCAAGTCCAACTGTTATTCCAGGACTGACGATTTCACCACTAAACCGTATCACTGAGGAGTTCATCTACACTGTTTCTGAACACAGTGACTCCACCATTTCCCTTGGCAGCCTGTTCCAATGCCTTATCACCCTTTTGGGGAAGAAATCTTTCCTCAAACCCAATTTAAACCTCCCCTGGTGCAGCTTGAGGCCATTTCCTCTTGTCCTATCACTCGTTACTTGGGAGAAGAGAACAGCCGCCTCCTGGCTCCATCCTCCTGTCAGGCAGTTGCAGAGAGTAATAAGGTCCCCCCTCAGCCTTCTCTTCTCCAGACTAAATCCCCCGGTCCCTCAGCCACTCCCCATCATGCTTGTGCTCCAGGCCCTTCACCAGCTTCGTTGCCCTTCTCTAGACTCTCTCCAGCACCTCAACATCTTTCCTGCAGTGAGAGGCCCAGAGCTGAACACAGGATTCGAGGTGCAGCCTCACCAGTGCCGAGTCCAGAGGGATTATTATTTCCCCAGTGCAGCAGGTCACCCCATTCTTTATACAGGCTAGGATGATGTTGACCTAAATGTCTAAATCCACAGCCCTGAATGGCCACATCCAACCTGGTCTGCAGAGATTTCATAGAATACTTTCCAGTGGTTACTGCTTAGTGCTATCTGGCCACTTTGTAACCTCTTTTCAGCTGTGCAATTATACAATGAATACACAACATCTGGTTTCTGTTATGTTTGAAACACGCCTCATCAGTATTTAAATGAGAGAATATGCTGGTGAACAGCTCTGGAAGGATGGCTGATGTAGCAGCAGAGAGCGTTGCCTTTCCACTGATAGCTCTGGCAGCATGTGAAACATTCTAGCTGGAGTGATTGCGGTCATAATGGTATGCAGTTGGCATTTTCTGACTGGAATTTACTGATATAACTCACTAAAGAGGAGACTATGTGAGATTGCTCCCTCCTTACACTGGAATGTTTCACAGGTAGGAAGTATCACCTCTTCAGCCAACCTGGATCCCCACTGCTAAGAGCAGGAGATGGTGCTGCTAGCAGAGCTGATAGCACTGTGCAAAATGATTGTGGCTTGGTGGAGAGGAGGAGAAAATGGTCTGATTTTGAATTATATTCTCTTTTCTCAGCAGTTTGGTTCTCTCTTTTTCTTTTTTTCCCATAGGTAAATCAAAACTACTGCTCCCTGTAGGTACTTTGGGGTAAGACACTACAAGCTGTTGAAACTAAGAGACAGCTAAAGGAAAACAGGTATCAAAATATCCATGGATATTTGGGATAGCAGCTGAAGAAATGCTTCTGGTCATGAGAGGATGAGAGCCAGAACAGGATTCTAGTAAGAAAAGAGGAAAGAAAAAGCTCATCTCAGATGTGAGTAGGGTTATAACATACAGTTACAGAGGTGGGAAACTAGACTTTAAAAGCTTTCTCACCAATATATATTCTGTGCAGGACACAGAAAACAGAAGCATTTCCAGAAAAGGCTCAGAAGGATGGTTCTAGCTCTCTGGCTGCCTGATTACAGCTGCAGGTCTGAATCCCCAAACTGTGTCTTTAGGGTGATGCATTGGAGTCTAAGCTGTACATTCACGTATGTTCTCAGCAGCCTAGGAATCTGAACCCTCTGACTCAGAAAATATGGCCCCTGCATTGGTATGACACAACTCCATGTGTCATCTGTTGCTTATGGAGGTGTTACTAAACTATCCCTTCTCCATAGCTGCTCAATCTTCAACCCATATCCATTATACCCATATCCATTTTATCCATAATTATTATCATCCTTTAAATGGAATGTAATTGTTTTGTCTATAGCTTTACTTTTTCTTCCCCTCAATAACAAAAAAAAAAAATCTGCAAAGACAGAAATTCTCTCACCACAGTTTAACTGAACAGCAGTTTTACACTCAAAAACCATAGGCAGGGAATTTCTGAGAAACTGTTCTTAAATGACAGAAGAAATCCAATGGAGTTTTCTTACCTTGCTAAAAGAATCACAAACCCATCTTTTCTTTTGTCATCTTTTATTTACACAATTCAGCATTAAAACATGAATTCTGAACACTTGAAAACTTAATTGAGTTTTCTCAGCAGAGATGAAATCACTGAAACACTCTGCTTCTTGTATAAATAATGCTGGAGCAAATCAATCCTCAACTAAGCACCAGTAACTATTGTTAAGATTTAGGTAGATCTTTTACAAAGTGTCATACTTCAGGAATTAGTACTTAAAAACACTGTTTATATTTCAAGACAGAATACAGAACAGGAATTAATCTCTATCCATATTCTTATCCATTTAAGTGAGTGATGACAGGTACTGTATAAACATCAACATGTGTGATAAACTGAGTCGGTCTTAATTCAGTGATCTGACTGAAGCAGAAATTGTGCTGAAAGGTATTCTGCGGTTCCCTGACTGAAGTAAGTCTTGCTTAGCATTTGGTGGCTACAGTTTGCTCCTGACCATGTGTGCTATGCAGTGATGAGCACTAGCAGCTGTTCGAGCCATGCCACCCAGTCAAGGTCCAGGTGTCTGTTGCCCTAAGATATCATAAACTAAATTCACTACTCAAGGGAGCTCTGTTTCAGCAGATTGCACTGGCGTGGCAGCTATATCCCACTTGTGAATGAAAACATCCACTAAGTTCCTCTTGTGTCAGGTATTTTTCCCTCTGTTACATGTCCCATGCTAATTATAGAATTATCTGAAGGGCTTTCTAAGTGAAAATGACTGTAAAACACAGTTCAGTGTTGCAATTACATTTCCTCTTTCTATCCTGTGAGGCTAAAGATTAACTGATTTCATCCTAACACACCATTTTTTTGATAACTTCATAATGTTTCCTAATCTCTGACTAACCTCCAACTGATGAGTTAACTACTGTAAAATAGGTAACACGAAGTCACCTTGGTGAACTTGTTTTCAGGAAAAGCTGAGAGTGAGAAAGAGAGGGAAACAGCATACAGAAACAACTCTGGTTTACCATGATTCCTATAGATACTGGACTGAGTTTTGGAGTAGTTCAATTACAGGAATATTTTACACCATTTTCCATTACTTCTAACACATTTCAATGTTTTAATATTTCTAAACTTCCATGCTAATATTTTTGGAATTGAACGTTTCATTTTCATTTGAAAACTTTTTACCAAGAAGAAAAAAAGTTACATAAATATTTTGAAACATAAACGGTTAATAACTAAATTAAACCCAAATGCTATTTTCTTTGATAATTTGCAAAATGTATCCACATTTAGGTTGTCTCAGATTTGTGACATTTGCTTTTAGCATTTTGGCATTTTCAGACTGAGAATATTGATTTCTGGCAGGGAGTTGGCACCTGGATTTTAGGAGCAACGATGCACACAAAACAGATCTGGGATGGTTGCTATGCACACTCATCTCATTACTAAGTTCTGTCTTTCACACCCTTCCCAGTGCCACTGAGCAGGCAGTGTCTGGTAAAAAGTATTTTCTTCTATTTTTCCTTCTTGGAACTGTTGAGGATCCAAGGAGAAAAACAGCCCTGCTACCCTTGCCCGTCTGCTGTAGGACCACTGATGGAGGAGATATGAGCAGCTCTCTGCTCTGGGCTGCTCTCAGAATCTGCTGCACTTCCAAAGAATCAGACCCAACAACCTCATGTTGTAGACACTCTTACAGGCGCATTAGACAGCCCCACTGGGCATGCATTGATTACCCATTGTTCTGCACAGCGGCAGCCAGTCTGATGCCTCAGGGAAACGTTAGAAATGTGGTGCTAGTCCTGTAAGCTGTTAAGAGCATGAAAAGTAAATCGGACCTGTCCTGAAAGAGCTGGACTTAGTACAAAGCAGCCAGTGCATGTGTGTGTATTTCTGTCCTTGGATTATTTGGTTCTGTCCTTTGCTATGGGGAGCAGGGATACAGACCCAACGCAAAAGGAAGCAGTATAATCAAGAGTATGAAATGGTATGTGGGTTCAATGAATGAATTCAGGCAACTGTGGATGGCAGTGCCCAATGAAGTGAAGTTGGGGAACTGAAAACACTCATGAGCCCTGTACTCAGAAGGAACATACATTCTCAGCAGACTAACCACAGCATTGCCTTGCATTGCAGCATCCTCTTTACTTCTGTCAGCCTGTCCCTGATAAAACGGGACCCACCACCCAAGTGTTACTTATGCCTGTGTTTTGCAGTATTGACTAAACTAGCTTTGAAAAACATTCATTAATCCCATAACTGCCTTCCTTGACAGATCAGAGCATGCCCTGCTTTGACTTACTTTTGCTGTTGAAGATCACACACTGAGTCAGACACAAGTGGAATCCAGGAATCCTTCCTCTGTCTCCTGCATTACCCACCCAGGACTCTAGCTGGCAACTGATTTCATCAATCATTCCAGTATTTAAGGGGTGCCAGTCATCACACTGCAGGATCCAGGAGGCATAGTTACCTCAGTGCTCAAGAAAACGGGAAGAACTGCATTCCCTGCACATGGCTGCAGGTGAGCACACACGTAAACCTTTTAAAGAAACTCCTCACCAGACTACAGCTTCAGTCCTAAACAAAGGAGAAAGCAAGTGCTCTACTACACTAGGCATGGCTTGTGGTAAAACCTGTAGGGGTATTTCAGTAAGACCATTTAGAGAGCACTCTAAGTTTTCCAGGTTTGATGAATACCATTTAGCCCAGGTAGAAGCCATCACACAGGGTGCATCACATCAGGGTGCAATTAAAAACTGTCATTTTATTGAGATATATTGGGGAATTGAAACAAAGTTGTGCAGGTAATCTTCATTATGGCATTTGACAACTCTGTATTTGACCTTGTAACATAAATAGTTTTCTCTTACTACAATTTTGTGTCATAGAGCTCCATGCACTCCTGAAGGACTGTACAGCCTTCTTCATCTGCTACAGACTTTCTGTAACTGGCACATACTTGTAGACAGCTAAATGAAGTCACTCCAGAGGATGTGCGTCCTCCTAGACCTGCAAATGTTCTCAGTCAATTCACTAACCTTTGGTCTTGAATGACAAAAATTCTGCTGGTAGCTTGCTGGCATTTGTATCTGTCTGCATGTGACAGAAGGCCTGAAATCTGTCTGTCTTTCTGTCACTACTCTGTTTTTATAAAGCTGTCTATCACAGAGTCTTTATGAACCTTCCAAGATAATTGAAATACACAGAGATTAAGACAATACAGCACCTGAATCTGCAAAATTCTCAAGATCAATAGTGATCATGCCAGCATCAGGATTGCAAGATTGGGTCTTAAATGTTGATTATTAACAAGGGTCTTAATTTCTAGACGGCTCTAAATAGTCATGCTGATTTTCCAAACCCCAAGATTTAGCTGTTTTGCACAATCAAACACTGGATGACCTCCTGGAAGCAGAGATTTTATCAGCTGTTTTTGTTTGCAAAGTCTTAAGGATAAATTCCATCTTGCAGAATATGCAAAACTGCTTTCTGTCACCTTAAAATAGACAGTGGTTCTGCCAGACAGATGTGAAAACTAGATTATCAGTTGGACATTGTGGGGTTATTACCAATGCATCATTGTTTTTAATTGATTAGTCAGATAAGGAAGGCTAGGGGTAGTTTTATCACAAATGGTAATTTTCTTCCTCCCTCATAGGGGTATGCTATAGGAAGCAATAGACCACAGAAAATGGCTACCCCCTTTGATTTTACTGCAGGTCTGGCCACAGGAAATGTTGCACATTTGGATCAAGCAGGATAAACAGCAAGGGCTTCCTCTTTTGTGAAATCATCTTTAAGCAGCACCCCTCCCCAGGAAAATAGGTTTTCCACCTTACATAATGTTGCAGCAGCAGTGGTTTGTTCCGAAGTTTTTTCTGGGTAGGTTATGAACTTTACGGCTCTGACCACAGATCAGTTATTTATCATAACAGGAAAGATGAGACCAAAGATATTTCCTAACCTTCTTCTTTGCAGATTGGAGAGAAGCAAGCCAACAAACATTAACGCTTCATATTCAACTGACAAAGATTATATAGAAATATTCTCTCCTCTCTTCTGATTGTATTTGGTTGAATTTATCTTTTAATAATTTTAAGTAATTTTAAACAGCAATGAGCAATAATTAATTTAATATTTAATTTAATTAATTTAATATTCAATTTAATTAATTTAATATTTTTTAGTCATTTTAAACAGCAGTAAGCAAAACAATATCCAGCCTCACTCAAACCTCTTCTCCAGTGCAGTATGAACAGTCTCTCAAGAGTAGACATGAACATACGAAACCAAGAATTTTGTTTAGAGACAAACTAAAGAAGGTGGTAGAGAAACCCCTCATTTTTATAAAAGGCGCCTCCATTTGACATCTGCTACAGCTGTTCCTATGTATCCTAGCAGAGTGTTAAGTACATGGAAAATATCTTTGAAATATTGCAGGAGACAAACAGCTTTCCCTTATCTAACATAATTGGCCCTCTGGAATTGCCCCTCAGCATCAGGGAGTCTGAAGACACCAAAACCCAGTGGCAGATCTAGCCTATTTTTTATGCT
This sequence comes from Agapornis roseicollis, assembly GCA_002631895.1. Taxonomy (NCBI): domain Eukaryota; kingdom Metazoa; phylum Chordata; class Aves; order Psittaciformes; family Psittacidae; genus Agapornis; species Agapornis roseicollis. The sequence goes on along the minus strand of NDXB01005576.1, from coordinate 55,851 downwards.
GCAGGAGAAAATTAATAACTGTAGGAAAGTGTGTTCCTGCTTTATAGTGCCATATGACAAGGCGCACATAGTTGGGATTGCTCAAGTTACTGTACCGCAAACCTAAAGAGTAGAGTATTTCATACAGGACCAGATTGCAGCACTTAACCACAGGCTGCAGCCTGCTGGTGCAGAGCTGTGCTGTTGGAGGGGGAGGTGGGACAGATACTGAGCTCCCCCAAACTAACCTACCAGGACTGAATTCATAGTCACCAGCAAGCATGCTTACAAGTAAAATCTTTGACAAATGAGGGATTAGTCACAAGAACCTAAACCTTTACTGCTGCTACCTTAGAGTAGCCTTAAGGTTCCCTTCAAACACTCTTACATGCTGCCATGCACATCAATCACCCCTTTCACAACCATCATTTGAACAGCTCAAACCATCACCTTCTCTCTGTGCTTGTCAGTGAAAGTGTTTGTCCCTGCTATGTTTGCCCTGTATTTAGGTAGCAATTTGCTTCCAGTCCTAAAGAATTTGGGATCTTGTTATCAACTCACTCTTCCAGCTAGCATTGTGTTCAAATGCCCTCAGCCTGTGTTTTAACAGGTTGTATCTGACCACAAAATCAATAGAAAAGGGGAATTGTACTGCAGACCTTCACAGCCCAGGAGGTTGCCCTGGGAAGATCTTTGCTGCTTAACTTGGGTGACGGAAATGCATTCAGACAGACACATCGGGAGATGAACATCACTGGCTACATTACAGAAGACACATCAGACCAAAAAGCTGTCATGAAGTCAGGAAGCTCTAGCACTGGCTTCAGTAAATTTTGGATCAGATTCCAAATGAATTATTTTTGTTTCCTTTTGACATCAGTTGGATATTTCCTAGTTCACATGAGCCTGAACACCCAAACAGGACTCTGCAGGTTGAAACTGCAAACCATACAAAGAAACCCTGCAAGTCTGAATTTGCTGAGGCTTGCCTCAAACAGAAATGTGGGTGATCTACAGCTTATGGGGCGTAAACCACAGACTGCTGGCTATAAAGCGCATGCTGTCATTCCTCCATTCCTGTGCATTAGCCAACACACATAAGAACAGGGATATTGAAACACTATCTTGACTTTAACTCAACACAATGCAATGTCCAACTCAACAGAAGATTCCCCACCATTTCCTCCCTGGAAATGACATCAAGAGTATATATGCAATTAGCACTTTAAAAACTTGAGTATCTCCCAGGAGACTCACCACTGCACCTCAAGTAAAATTAACACTTCCAGGCTGAGAAGCATGGTCTTTATGAGTCCACCACTAAACTCTGTGCTTTGTTCCTGCAGCTAAATCAATTCTTAAAGGCTGTGGACATCCTGCTGTGTTTAGAAAATCCCTTGTAATTAGAAAAATAGATGGTAGATAGGTAGGTAGTTAGGTAGGTATATAGGTAGGCAGTGAGGCACTTAGGTAGGTAGGTAGATAGATAGATAGATAGATGAGCAGCAATTAAATTTAAAATAATTTGTTCCTGAAATTATTAAATTTCCTCTGAAGACAAGTCTGGCAGTTATGCAAATATCTGAAATATACTCAGTTTTATTCTTTAAAAGGAATTCTACCTATCTGGTAAAGAAACTTTGACCGCTGCCCTTTTTGGATTGAGACCCTTCTCTTTAAGCAGAAATATAATAAATACAGTATTGGTGGAAGAAAGACAAATCTATTGTCTGAGAGGTACAAGCTATTTAAATTCCACTATGATGGAGAAATTGAAGGGAAAGAGGTGGCTGAGGGGCTTTGTGAGTCACACAATGCCTCAAGCACTGCAAAGAGTCTAGAAATAAGTAGTGATCTGCTTAGGGGTTGTGTCTGTTCAAACAATGATGACAACTCCTCCAGTCTCATTTTAGTACTGTTGCTGTTATGGAAATTTTCCCTATTCTCATCAGCTTGATTATGTGTTTCTAAAACACCAATGAATCACAGCTGACACTTCCGGGGCTCAGCCTCTTTTGAATGCATTTGCTTCCTTCATAAGTTCTTTGTTGAAGTTTAAAATCTTATTTTCAGAGGCTGAATAATAGTATGAAGGGAATTTTGAAGATTAATTGAGAAACACATGAAAAGAGCAACGACTGTTACAGCACTGGTACCACTGTTATCTTTCTAAATGATGCCCTTGAATTTTTGAGAGGCACTCAGATGTAGACAAGTGAAAGAAAATAAATACAAATAAATAAAATAGATTCAGAATCCCTTCTCTGATCTCTTGAGTATCTGTTGTCTGCTTTGCTGAGACTAAGGTCTACAGGATAGGGAATACCCTTACCTCTCCTGATGAAAATTTGCTACAGGTACTCCTAAGGGCTTGGGACAAGAAGTATTTTTTCTGGTGGTTTGGAGCACTCTTAGGCACTTGACAAGTTAAATCACTTTTGTAAACAAGATTCACACTTCCAAGCATTAGATCCGCAAAAGACCATTGTAGCACTGACTTTTAAGAGCACAACCATCCAGCAGAACCTGCAACCCTGAGCACACCTTCCAGTAAAAAGCATCTAGAGACACAGACACCAAGGAAGGACGAGTGTCAGGAAAATAACCATCTCTTTCCCTTCGCTAGCTTGGTGGTTACAGCAATTGTCTGAGCTATGGGAGGCTGGAGCCACCTCCTCCTTCTGCCTGAAGATGGGTGAACAGACCACCCCACTCCCCATTCCCACTGGGGTGTCTTTTCACCTGCAAGCTTCATAAGAAATGGCAGCATGCCTGTGTGAAGGGGCCCATTACAGCTCTCACCTCTGCTAACTAAAATAAGGATACTTACAGCTCTCAATACATCCTTCTAGCTGAAACAGCAGTGAAATGGTGGATGATGCATTATAGAAGGATGGGATGGGATGGGATGGGATGGGATGGGATGGGATGGGATGGGATGGGATGGGATGGGATGGGATGGGATGGGATGGGATGGGATGGGATGGGATGGGATGGGATGGGATGGGATGGGAAAGCAAGACAAGCAGTATGTACAGCAGAGGGGCAGATCTGTGCAATATGTAGTTTGACTATAGCCCACTAATATACAACACATTTCTGACTCTTAATGAAGGTGAAAATTCTCTTTCAGCATTTTTACAATTATTGGGCCTCCAGGAGTTTTTGCTGGAAATCACTGACAAGCTGCTGTCACAAGTATAGATAACTCAGTGCTCAATGGCAGAGTTTGGCTGACAGTTTTACTACACTCCAGAGCCAAACAATCAACTGCATTTAAGGCCAGATGGCTCTCTTGTTGTACATCTATATATGCTTTACAGTACAGCTGTAAACAACAGTGAAAGCCTCCACAGGAAATTAGATTTGCAGATTGTAGATTTTAGAGTTTGGGCAAATTATTTTGATAATTTAGTGCTGATCTGTCATTGATGCATTTTGCATTATACATTCCCAGGGACCTATCCAAACACACAATGTGAAATTCAAAGTCCCATTGTCACCCTAATTTTCATTTTGCCTACTTTGAAACCTATTCCTATTGAATCATCAAGCATTCAGTTACGATTTTCATGAACTCTAATGCCAAGAAATCTAGCCTAATCATACAATGCAATGACAGAAAGGGCACAAACAACAACATGAATTTCCTCTCAGTAGAACTGTGATGCTATGAGCGTTTTTATTAGTAGCACTCACCCACCAGATGAAACTGTCCCCATAATTCAGTCTAAATAACTCCTTCCTTTTAATCATTTTGGAATGTATTTTCCATTTCAATTCATTTCTTCTCATTTGAACTCTAATGTGCTATGGGGTGCAGCACAGTGGCCTCTCCAACACATGCTGGCTGTCCAGCTTTGTTACTTCCCACAAGGGCCTTTCATTTTTCTCTTCAGATCATTAGCTCGGATGGCATGTAAAAGGAAAAAGCGACATATATGAGGATCAAAAGTAAAACTCAGTCATGGTTTTTAAAACCTACCCTTACACAATCTAAACCACCAGTGGTGGCATGCATATAGCAGTAGTAAATATCTTTTACTTTATATTCATCTCCACACAGGCTTGTACCAGGTCAGTTAAACCAGTGAAAACTTTGATTTAAAGCAGGGTTTGTGCCTTAGCTAATTCTGATTAGGCCCATTAGTTGATTTAGGCTAGCCCCAGCAGACTCTGCTTCAAAAGGTGCTGCAGGCAGCATTTTATACAAAATTAACAATAAATGTACATTTCACTTCCAGCTTAGTTTCAACTGTGAATTCTTGGTTTTCCACTTATTTTCACAAAATTCCAGTATTTCTTAGATAAGGCAAGCTCCACATAACAGCAGTGTGTCTCCTTGCCAGGAGACAACCTATATGGCCCTCACCACTATAGAAAATGGCAGCAAAGATTTGAAGATTGTCTCAGGGCCAAAGAAGTCTTCTGCTACATTTGGCTTTATGCTGTCCTCCGCTGACCACCTGCATCCCCAGGATATGACATAAGAAAACTAAAAGAGCAAGTAAGGTCTAGTGGGGTTTTGGCTAGTGAGCAGCAATTGAAGACCACTAGGCAGCAGGGACATGCCAGTGGGTAATAAGGATCTCAAATTAGTTAAATTGCATATTATTTTATATGGATTTTAATAAAATACAATGTTTATAACATGAGTCAGGCACTGATTATTTCACAACAAAGAAATAAGCCAAACAAATAAGACACAGAGCTCAATTTCATGTTCTAAAACTGTAGTTCAGATTTATCCCAAAGTGAAAGCCAGTGCACAGATTAGACTAGGAAACAGAGAGCAAAAGCCATCAAACAAAGGCACTAATAACAACCCACAGCACAACAAGCCAGTTCAGACCACAAAAAAACTCAAAATAGTTCAAAAAGCTACTGGTGAACTACTTCCCTAACCAAAGTGACTAAAAGTTACCTTGTCATATAAACACCACCTCCGCCTTAAGTCTTTGAGAAGCTGAATAAATATTTTTGATAAAAAAACAAACAAACAAACAAACAAAACCAGTTTGTCTGAAAATAGATTGTCCATGGTTCCTGATAGATCTGTGGCATTTTGAATGCAGCCTAAAGAGATCGGTGTTGAATTACTTCCTTCCTAGGGAAAAGGAAAACAAGGGCATTGGGAAAGACACAGCAGAGAAGGGAACAAGTGTCACTAATCCTTGCTAGCAAGGCTATTCATCAGGACAGATATTAACTTCAGACTGGTTTAGAGACAAAGCAATGTTTTTAAAACTAAAGAGCTAGAAATTTGCATCACTTCTCAGATAGTGGTGCCACTTTGGTGCTCCCCACGCTGCCAGTTCATCCTGTCCTACAGGCTTGTCCCCCATTAACTGCTGCTGGCATGATCGCAGCATTGTTTTTAGTGCAGCAGGCAGAAGGAAGGTAGGCATATAGCCAGCAGAAGATGTCTAATGAAAGGATTCAAGTTTTAAAATAAGCCAATACATGCTGTTTTAAAAGCTGAAAGGTCAAACAGAGAAGATTTAAGAATGGTGGGAAAAGGAAACAAAGAAAATTACTACCCTTCTGTTGGTGTTCTTGGGAATGTTTCACTTGTTCTACACAACTAATGTGCAGCCTAAGGTGTGGACTGAAGGAAAAGTTATTCTCACTCCATCAATGAGATTGCATCATCGCCTTGAAAACAGACCAGAATTCCTTCCCAGGAAATATGCACTGGGATTTATTAATTCTCTCCCAAACTGGGATTATGATGAAGTTTACATGGGTTAAACCGGCAAGAACATAATTTCTCATCTTCGAGAGCACAGGAGAGCTGTAAAGTGGGGATTTGTATTGAAAATTCAGCTGTGATGGAACATGTGAAATTGTACATATCCACTATCCCTGTGAGGAATGAAAACAGCCAAAGATTGGCAGGCAGCGAAAACAAAGTAGAGCAAATTTACACCTTGTGTTTTCCCAGGAATCTCAGCACCATACAGAGCAGCCTGTTGAAATGGCTGTAGGGGAAGTTTGGCTACAACAAAGTGATGCCTTATGAAGAAGTGACACTCATATCCTTAAAGTTGTGTCAGGTTGCAGAATCATCCTGCCTCTTCCACTCCCAGAAATGGTCCCAGTGCCCATCCTCCTGGTTTTGAACCTACCCATGCACGTGCTTTGCCCAGCCCTTCATAAGCAGTGTGAGCCACAAGGATCTGCAAGCAGGGTGACACTTGGTGTGACACCCTCTTACTGATGGGAGGAAAAATCCTCTATGGTTTTCCAGCATTGGAGTTACACAGATCATTTCAGAAAGGAGCTGGGACACTTGTCCCCTGCTTCATAGTGGCATATACAGGGGGTTTATTTTCTTCTCCATAGCTCACTTGGGCCAGGGTCAGCCAAAGTACAGCCTGCAGCTGCTCCCTTCTTTGATTATTGATGAGGATTAGGATTTATTTTTTATATACAGCTCCATAGGTGTGCAAGACATTTCACACACATATACAAAGACAGGGTTCTGAAAGTTTACACAGACCAAACAAGTCGCATCACAGCTAGTGAATACACACATACGATTAAAGGCTTATTGATGTAAGCTCCATGTGTATCTTATGAGGTGGACAAAATGTAGTTTGCTTTGTGTAGCCTTTTTCTGAAAGCAAAGAGTCATGTTTATGTGTGATACTTTAACCTTTTGTTTATAGCAATCTGCTGTTTCAAAGCCTAGCTCACAGGACTCACATATCCAAGCCTGGTAAGGTGATTTGCTTCAAAAATAGCCTGTGAAAAGATTTAATTCAGATTAGCACTCAGGAAAGAAACATTACTGGGTAAAGGGCAGAAGATGGACCTTTGCTCTTGCTCCAGAGCACAGCCTGTGTTTCTCCATCTTTGCCTACAAGACTTGGTAACTACAGCTACAAGGATGTGGGACTATTTTCCCAAACTTCCAAAGCCTTTTGCTCTCCCAGGAGTAGTCCTAGGGTTTGGGCAAAGGGAATGATAAGATTTTCCCCAAAATACACAGAAATAGTGCCAAAAAAACCCCAAACAATAGTATGTTTTCCTCTGCTGTAGTACCTCTCTGCTGCTGTCACCTCATGTAGGATTACAGCTACATCCCAGCATCTTTCTGTGGCTTATGGTGGGTATCCACAATCACCTCATTTCTCATTATGGTTCTTCCTTTCCTCTCCCAATGACTAGTGTCTAGAACCAGAGGTAGCCTCACACCATGCATCCCCATATCATCCTCCATGCACCTGAACATGGGAAAACCTCCTGTAAGCCTTTAAGTAAGTTTTTGCTGAGCTGGTTTCCTAACATCCACTTGCCTATTTGCTTGTGCCTCACCGTGACGCAGCACCTAAACCAAAGTGTGAGTAAAGGGATTGTTCTCTTCACACTTTAACAATGTGAACAGGTTCTAAATGGCAATGTTTGGTCTAGTTCTTGTGTAAGCCAATTGCAATATTCTTTGAGTAGGTGTATGTTGAAATGGGATAAGATCAGCATGTTATGTAGCTATTCAAACACATATTCTGACAGATAGCCTGAAGAGGGATGTCAGAGGCACCACAGCTCTGAATTCAGCCACACCACATAGGTATTGCAGGACAGATGACTGAGGCCCATATTTATGATTCTCCCCTAGGGTAGGGGGCTCAGGCTAAGAAATACAAAGCCCATTTTCAGACTGGGTAGGCAATGCTAGCTGGGAGCAAAGCTCTGGAAAACAAGCTTAACATAGTCTCTGTGTCCTCCCAGATGCTACTATTAAGTAGTCACTTTCTAAAACTCTACCCTGAACTGTTCCTAGTATGTACTAGTACATATCCTAGTGTGTAAAGGAGGACAGTAAGTTTAAGACTCTAATAAGTGTTTCTGAGGAGATTTGAGGATGAGTATGCTGTCAAAGCAAAAATTATGCTGAAAGTGAGAAAATCATGCAAGGTTCAATAATGACAATTTCTGCTGATCACTGGAACATGATTGCAGCTGACTGAAAGAGTTTTGCAGATGCAAAAAGTTGAATACAAACCTTCAGGACTTGAAGTGAGGTGTGCCAAGGCCAGAGGCTAACAATAAGCAGAAGAATCAACACATGAATACTGAGAACTAACTTGGCATACCTGAGATCCATTGAACATGCAATGCTTACCATCAAAGACCTCTAACTTTACTAAAGAAATCTATTTGGAACTGGTTATCCAAGGGGTCCCAGATTTGACAATATAGGATAGCAGTATTTTAAGCCATCGCAAAGCAATAAATATCCAAGAGGATAACTGTATCTGAAAAACACAACTGACAAGACTGGACTTATGGCCTTCCACAGAGCTATCGCTGCAAGATACTCAGTGCTGTTCATGATGTTTCAGCAAAACACTTCCTGACTCCTGGAGCCTTTGAGTCAGCAGTATTTACTGGAAAGGATGCAAAAACGGATGCCTTCAGCAGAAGCAAATCTGCAAACCAGCCTTTCAGCTAGTGAAAAGGGGCACTGATTAATAAGCTGGCATACACAGGAAAACTTTTTATTCCATCAACTTTACAGGTTGGCTGAGAGCCCCCAAAATTTTGCAAATCCTGATTGTTCCTAGGGGACTATCTCTGTCTGGTTAGTTTATTTGTTTGTATGTACATTCGGTAACTAAGGTCAAAAGTTTTATAGCAGCAACTGTCTCCGAACTGTTATTTGGCTTTGATTTTTCAGCTATGGCACTGAGACTTTTATGCAATATTGTTAATAATAGCAATGCACTTTGTTTTAGTTTTAACTAATTACAGATTTGCCTGATGCAGTATTTCATGTGCATGGGTAAAAGGTAATTGTTATAGCCTTATAAAATCTAAAGATTAAATTCCGCCTTACACTGTAAATTTAGATTTACAGGGAAATCTAAATTACATTGATTTCACTGGTGCTGCAGAGGATTCAGTGATGTCAGAATTCATCTACAGTAGTGGTTTCATCATGAGATTAGGCAAAATACATGTTACTTGATGTCAAATCATAGCAAACATCCTCTACAACCTTTAGAAATGGCTGCCTGGACCTGAGCTGGATCAGTGTTACAGTACTACAATGGCATTTACACAAAGACAACTGGCCCCAAGCTGCTAAATTCACACTACTAAATTTGCTCAGTGCAAGTACTGTGAAACCCAGCAATCACCCTGGTATTCAACAGGTTGAAAGTTTGGTCTTATTCCACGCAATTTCAAGCCCCTTATGTGGTGTTTGAAATAATTTGCCCAAAGTTCATATAAGCTTTACAGAAACATCTAGTCATGACATTACATCAACTTCTTTCTAAAGCCAATAAAATTATTTGATATTAGCATTCACTTTAGACTTAATATGCATACACAGGGCAAGCACTGTCTCTGAAATCTGGGAACTGAGATGATGCCATCTATTTAGGCGACTCTTCCTTTAAAAATACTTGACAGAAGAAGAAAAGGTCTGACAGATGTCCACTTGGTCTTTCCTGGCAAATGCTCACAAATAACCCTAAGAAATAACATTTGCAGAAAGTGAGAGTTTCATGAACAGGAAAACAGTTAAACTCATTGTGCAGACTTATTGATGTGTAGTGTTATTTAAAGTTTCCATTGATAAGCTGAGAAGGAGGAAAGTCTTAAACACTGAAGAAAACAGGCATTTTCACCTTTAATATAGACTGCAAAAAGAAGCAACACCACAAGCATCTACAACAAAGGGGCTCTCTGGGCACATTGCCACCGCCACCACTGCTTTCCATTATCAGTGTACATTTGCAAGAATTATGATGTTCAGGTTCCATTTTGAACTCCTGTTCATCAGAGTGTATAAACTTGTCCTTTTTCATTTTCTTCAAGCTGAAATTTGGCAGAGGAGTGCTGGTGGGTGGGGAGGTTTTGGAAAGATTATTATTTTTATAATTTAGTCTTTTCAAACTGTTCTAAATACAGCACTGGAGAATATGCCCTGAGGAGCAATGCTGTTGCATGTCTCTCAAGGGAGGGGTATTGACAATTAGATATTGTCAGTCTCTTTTTCAGAGCAAGAGGAAAACAAGCATTCATGTTTTGGGCTAACTCATGGAAGGCCTCTGGCCCAGCTGAAATGATGAGTTCAGGGTGATGCTGTGGGGCCAGGAGGCCAAGAAGCTGTTCATCAGAGGTTCCCAAGGGTGGTCTGTAGTCCTCTTGCAACACACAGAGCTTTTGTATGTAGCCTGAACAGGATCTAAGGGTTGTGGCTCTTCTCCATGGAACCAGCTGATTGTCAAGGCTGTAGCAACCATGGAGTCTCCTCCTGCAGCTCTGGGATGAGATGAACTTCTGGGCACTTGGGATGTGTCAGCCATGGAAAGCCTGGGCTAGTCTGCCCCTCCAAAGAGGCATTTTGGCAAGTCTCATGGCTGTGTATTTCAGACTCCTGGCTATTTCTACAACCTTTCCCATTATTCCACATGACAACAAGAATCTACTGCAAGAGCTGGCTCAGGAGTGCAAGACAAATTTCTGCTTTCAAAAGCAGAAGCAGAAGCGCATAGCCCAACTCATGATGTTAGAGTTTAGTACAGATGGGGGAGAGCACATTTCCACTCCAAAGTGATGGACAGACTCTGTGTCTAGGAGACATACTCCAGGGGGACTACCAGAAGTTAAATCTGGGAGAGGAAGAGGGGGCAAAGGGAATGATAGAGTGATAACCTACAATAAAGTTGAGGCAGCCTAAATACCTATTTACAACACTAATCCCTACCAGAACTTTTTCAAGAGCACTATAATGCCCACAGTTACCTGTCCTCACCTCACCTGCTGCATTCACCACAGACTCCCAGATACCCCAAACACAGCCTTCTTAGAAGGAGCTCAGGAATGTGGCCTAGGAACAATGACCTTTGGTCACTTGCATGGATCCCAAGTCCTTTGCAAATCTTGTTTCTTCTCCTTTTCTCCTTTTATGCCTGCCTGCACCATAGTCCCCAGAATGATGATATAGATAATGACAAGAGCAGTGCAGGTGTCATACACAGGCCAAATATGCTGTTGTGAAGAGACGAATGCACTTTGTTACATGCTACAAGATCCAGTGTTGCCTGGACATTGCAGGGTGGTAAAATGGCCCTAATTACTTTGGACTAATGGAAAAATCCCATTCCAACTGGAAAGAATGGCATTTGGATAAGGCCCTCATCCCTTAGTTTTTATACTTGCCTGCTTGCAAAACCCCAAAGTGTTCACTCAGCTCCTACTTGGAAAGGTGCCAGAGACCTAGAGCTAACAACAAAAGAGAGGGACTTGAAATTCAAGACTGAAATTCTGAAACACTTCTTTGTTTCCAATTATCTTAGAGAATAGTGCATAAATGGAACTTCCTGCACATTTGTGCCGATTTGGGTTGGATGATGAAGGAATCCCTAAGCGCACTAATTGCTATACACTCTAAGGCACCTTTCATCTATCTTGTTCTAAAAAAAATTCAGTTCATGTGCATACTGGAATGTTGGCAGCTGATCCTTTCAGCCCTGAGAAAAAGTGACCATCTTCACACCTATTATATCAAGCTGGACTCAGCGGGTTTGCTCCTTTACATTTGCTGGACTAATTTGTTTATGTGCCATTTCCTAGTCCACTTATCAGCTACATGGCAAAGATGATACAATTACCTAACAAGAATACATAAAAAAGTAGGATATGACATGCAGCTGTATCTGTATTTCCTTCTGCAAGTCTTAGAAATTAATGCAATTACAAAGCCATTTTGATGAAGACACTTTTGTTGGCTCCTTCACATAAGAGAAGTTACTGGCAGGCTCATATCTCCTCCATCAGAAGAGTGTTCCTGGAAACAGGACAGTCCGTGGCTAGAGATAACACATCGTGGAATCTTCTGCACCTGCTGGGCTGCAGCATCCGTCCTCTCGGTCACATGTAAGTCATGGTGATAATAGATAGTAATTTCTGTCCCTGCGCAGATCGACACACTCCATCCCACAGAGCAGAAGTGGTAGCAGTGGCGGTTTCCATCTGCTCAAACAGCATGAAACCCTTTAAGTGCCTGATTTGGAGCAAGATGCTCTTCAGGCACTTGCCTTGGAAATGTGTCCATACAAACTCCATGAGGAGGTAACCTGACTGATTTTGGATGTGTACCTACAACATACAAAACAAACAGCACCTACAGTGTACAGCTGTTACCCTGAGGAGTCAGCTTCTGTGCTGGGCCCAGGAGCTAAATTAGTGGCAATCATCCCTACTTCAAATTACTGAAAACCATTCACTGTATTGCATTCTTATTGGGAACCAGCACTAGACATGATTTATTTTACAATACCCAAAGAAGAGCTGCTTTAATCCCAGGGAAATTGTAGCTTCTATGTTCCTTATGCTGCCAATCTCTCCTTCCCTATCTCCAGTACAAAGATGGCAGAAGTCTTTCAGGCTGCTTGGATCACAAAACTTTAACTGAAGATCTCTATGCTTTTAGTATATAATTGTCCAGGACTGTAATTGTCCCATAAAGTACAAATACAGATGAACACATGGTTCACCATCAGTTGCCCTTAACTACCGTACTTGAATTACAATGAACTCTGTCCCCCTGCCCTGAAGAACTTGCAGATCAATCCCAATGATACACTACCTACCATAAGCTCAACTTTTAAACAACCCAAAAGTTAGGTGGTAACAGGAGACGTGAGCCAAGTATAGATTTGCATAGCTGCTTCCTAGTCATCTGTCATCATCCAACATGATATGCAGAAAAGGGCTGATTTTAAAATGGATTTTAAGAAAGTAGGGAAATTGTGTGATGATTTCTTTAAATCTGGGCAAAAAGAAATTGTTCCCTGAGTTAAACTTCTGTTGAGCTCTGAGGGCTGCCACCCTGCTGTTTTAGCTATGTGGAAATTCAGGGCGCTCCTTCTGTTCTAACATTTATTTTCTGCATCCTTGTTTTATTTTTAACAGCTTACAACAGAAAGAAATGCGCTATCGCATGACTGTCTAAAGCAAATAGTACATTGTGGTTTAGGGCTTGGACACTTGAATGTGTAACTTCCCAGCAACAAGTACTGTTCTCTCTGTAGGGTGCTTCTGGTAACTCATCTCTCCTAGTGAGCAGTAAGGAAAACTGTCACCCACCAAGGGAAACAGCTATTTCATAGAGCCCTCCGTACTGAGAAAGAGCAGAAAAAATGGCAACAGACTGCAACTATTATTGACATAATGCTGCGCAGAAAGCAGCAACCCTTCCTGATTCATACCACCACTGGGCCTTGGACAACTGGGATATGGTCCTAGCCTGCTAAAGGCTACTGTGCTTCCAGCCAAGTAACTTCACTTTTCTGCACCTCAGTTTCCCAGTCTGTGGAAACAAGTGTGAGTGGTTTAATTTTCAGCATTTCAGCAACTGACATGCTGTACCTCAAACTCCTTAAACTATTACATCATTTTCACTGCTATGAAAAGTTCACTAAAATGTGTTTCAAAACATCTCTCTATGCATCGTACTTTCTGTTCTCGAGTCTGAGTGTGGTTTGACTTCTGGCATCTGAAGTTCAGGCTACTGTGGTTGACTTGAGCAGCAATTGCTAATGAACACAGAGCTTCTGTAGATTGGAATGGGTTGTATAACCAATGGAAACATAACCAGTGCAGCTTTAAACTGGTCTGTACTTCATTTGCATGGGTGCTGCTAATCAGTGGCTACTGCTTTGGAAAGGCTTTTAAGACACTGTAAAAGTTAACAAAGTTAACGAGCACCTTTTTCAGATGCACCTTTTCAGAGGGAATTCTGGATCCAAACTGATGAAGAAAACACATGTAAAATGTTAAAAATGAAATAGAAAAATTTTTAAGGAAAACTGCACTTTCCATCCTTGTGAAAGACACCATATAGCCATATTCAGCCCTTGCATTAATTGTTTATTGCCAATTTAGTCAGAGGCTGGTCTATCCGTAGATCTGGTTTTTTTACTAGAAATGACCAGAACCTGGCAAATTATTTTGGAGCTGAGAGTCTTTTGCACAAGTTGTGCTGCTTGGGTTTTCTTAACTATATTTGATCTTAGATGTATTAAAGTTGGAAACTGATCAAGTAAACCTGGTTTCTCTCTTCTGTGTTCTGCCACATTTTCTCAGCCTGCTGCTGCACCAGTCTGTCAGTGAGTTGCAAAGCTGCAATAAGTGGGCTCCAGAGCAGATGAGGCCAACAGTCAATGCTGTGAGGAGACATAATGGGCAAAGGGAGGAGGAAGAGATTATTACAACACATACGGAGAGAAATATGGCCAGGATTCAACTTAGCTCAACTCGAGTGAGGTTAGCCCATAATTACCAGAAGCTAGAAAACATCACAACTACTGTGCACATACTTTAACAAGCAAAAGTTGAGGGGATGTTCAATAGGCACAATGTTGATACAGCCACTGTTGGCAGGTATGTTCACCATGCATGGGAAGAACAGTTTGTATCCTACTGAGAGCTGATAAAGACATTATAAACTCACTTTGCCATGCTAATAAGGAATCATTTTACTGCTGGAGCAAAAAAACCCTAATCTTTCAGCATCTGTTCACATGGTTAACATCATTGATTACTTATGCAATTTGCAGAGGAAACACCGAATGGTTTATTCACTGGGTTTGAATCCATGATTTTTAGCTTAAAAAAATCTTTCTCTCTAGTAAATGAATGGAAGGAGTCATGTGATTAGCAATACAGTAATGCTACCAAGAGGTAAGCAGCAGGTTTCATCTTCTGCAACTGGATGCCCCTCGAAAGTCCAACACATTGCCAAGATGGTACATAGTTTCCCTGAAAGGAAGCATTAAGCTAATGCAGCTGAATTCACTGGAATTCAAGTCAAGCAGTGGTCATTTTTTATGATCTCACTTCCCCTTCTCCTGCCTGGGACCTTTGACTTTAAAAGAAGGGTTATTGGCCTGTATCCTGAGGGCAGGATGCTTTTCAGTATCAGCAGTATAGGACAAACACATTATGTGGATCTCAGTAAAACACGGCACAACCTATCCTGTGTCAAAGCATTCCACATACAGGGGTCTATTAAAGTGGCTGAAGTAGCTCTAAAATCATGCAAGCAGTGAGAAGAATTCAGTCACTGAAGACATCTTTCCTAACCATTCTTCTCAACTGTTCTGTGACTGAGCAGTTGTCTTCCTGCACCAGCTGTGGTGAAGTTTATCTTTCAGCATCATTTGCTACTCTATCTTCCATCACTGCATCTAGAGTAATGATTTTGTCTACTGTAACAGATGTGATTCTACCATTGCCTAACATGCTGATTTCAAATGTAATCATATCAGAGCTGTACCAACAAATCTGAAGCAAAAAATGAAAACTAAGGAACTGCAAAGAATTACTTGGAAGTATTTTGTGAAAGCAATAGCAAAATAGCTATTAATCAAACCAAAAAGGAAATGGTTCAAATCTGTGTTATTTCCATTATTTGCATGCTTCTGTTACTGAAATCAGAACAGTGTCTTCCAGTAAAATCTGGTCAACTAAATGACTCATATGGCCTCTAAAATGACCATGGATTGCTTCTGAGCTGCATACACTCACAGGAGATCTTGTGTCCAAGATCAGGCAAAAAGGGGAACTGAAAATGGCTGACTGTAAAGATGGCTGTGCATGGCACTTCCTTATTTATACAAAAATAAAATAGAAAACATTATTAACCATTTTAAACTTTAAATGACACGACCCCTGGGACTGGAAGCAGCAGTAGATGTGCATGCAAGTACATACACTTCATTCATGCCCATCCTGCATTTTACCCATACATAGCACACACACACATAAAAGGACTTTTGGATTCAAACCTTCAACCTGCACACAAGCCTCCCACAGCAGGCACAGGCAAGCTGGATGGCCTTTACACAAACGGGCTGAGGCTTTCTACCATCTTGTTCACACTAAATTACCACCTTTGCCATATTTCCAGTTCCAAGCCTAGGAAAAATGGAAGCTAGTAGAAAAACATACCAATGCATTGAGAAATCCAGGCCAATCCACTCACGTTTTCAGGTGATTTGGGGTGACTACAGTGCTGGTGCTCAGCCTTTAACACCTGACCTCAGCCTGCTTTTGGAGCACAGGTGAGCTTGCTCATTGCCAGGTCTGGTAGGCAAACACAAGAGTCACCCCAATTGTTCTCCTTTTCTATGGATGTTGAAGCTCACTGGTTCTTAGCACTGGCCACTACTGAGATCCATCTTCAAATTCAAATTCCAGCTCCAAAAATAGAAGAATATAAGAACAACATTGATTGAGCAATGCATAAGTGAAACTATTTTTAAAGACAGACAGTACGTGACTTAGAGCGATAGTGAGCTTAGAAATTATGAAGTTTTCACAATTGAAAACCTACAGAAATTGCAGCAGAGGAGGAAAATTTAGAACCACTGGTATCTACCAACCACTGAGAGGAAAAATGACATATGCTTTAGGAGAAGGTATTTGAAGGGTGATGTGCACTGCTTCTGGTTTTGACAAAGAGAAAGACCACTGTCGTCCCTAAAGCAAAACTCCAGAGGGCTGAATTCTGTGCAAATCTTTAATCTCTGTGTGTTTTATCTTGTTGGGCAAAATCTACGGACTTCTTTCTTTGGAACTGCTGGGTTATGAGTGAGAGTACCTCTAAACCCACAGAAGAAAACTGCTGTGTTCAGAATTTGTCTCTGCATTTTCAGTGCAAACGCATCCTCACTCTTTTGAATGCCAATGAATACAATAAGGCAGAGCTTTAAAGACCATAGGTTTGCTTGTTTGAAGTACACAGACAGAGTCTGCTATGTGCGGGTCTGAGCAGTTAATACAATCAGACTGATCCCTTGTGGGAGGTGAGAGTCAACATGAAACATTCGATTTCCTGAAAAACAATGTTCTCCCTTCATAAATTCTGAAAGAAAAAGTCTGAAAAAAGTCTAGGCCTGCACAGGAAGAATTTCCCAAAGAATAGTCTGCCTTTCTCCCTGGAGTCTCAGGCACTTACACATGACCCCCAGGGAACTGAGCTGTCAGAGAACAGCATGACTGCAGAGAGCTGTCCATACAGATGTTACTTTTACTGTATCTCTCAGTTCTGTCTTACAGCTGAAGGTTTATTCATGCCATTGTACACTCACTAGAGAGAGCAACCAGCAACTAAAACCAACACACACTCTGAGACACAGAATAGAAGAAAATGTAAAACAATAATAATGGAAATAATGGAAAGCTTTTAAGCCATGGGAGAAGCAGGATTGAATTCTTCATTTCTTCCAAAGTAGGATAAAGCTACTTAAGATTCACCTGTTAAGCACACTTAAAGCTACATGGGCTTTCTCTCCCCGACCTTACTTAACCTCAAAGTTTTCATCATCTTGCTCAACCCTGCAATTGTCTATTGTAATAAGGGGCAAAACAAAGTCCTCTTCACAGCTAAAATCATGCAGAGGAAAATTCTAGCTTCATTCCTTTGGAAAAACACGAGCAGATTGTTATCTTGACACTGATTATGAACAACACTGTGAGCATGAAGGATAGGACTGAGCTGTTTCCTCCATGACCTTACCATAAGCCATGCTGCACACACAGAATGCTACATCCAGAGGAGTCTTTAGAAAGGAACAAAATCAAGGTCAGGGCTGAAACAGAATCATGTTGCAGCTAGGACCCAAATACATCAACCACCCACAAAGACCCACTGTTCTAATTAAAACAAGTTTAAAGCTGATTCAGTGACTGATTTAAGGACATGTAAAATTATGCTAACCTAATTTTCTGTGGCACCCAACTAGGTTAAGATTCACTGACATGGGTGGTTTTAGATTGAGTGAGGAGTATCTAGGCCAGGAAAACGAGAAGTATGCTATATCCATGACACAAATTGGACTTCTGAGTTTGACTAAGAACAAGCTATATTGAATGAGGATCTCATGCACTTAAAGAGCTTTTGTCTGGCTTCTCAGGCAGCTTCCTATGCCTCACCTACTACAACATCTCCATGAACAACTCGGGGTGGTCAAAGGGGACTGGGATTTGAGAGGACAGTTTCTTCTCCCATATAGTAAGGTGCAGATGCCAATATTCTCCTTTGGAAGGGGTAGGGAAAAGAACTGTATGTAATACTTTGAGTTAGTTTCAGATTATAGACTTCCATTCAAACTTCTTAAGCTGTATGAAAGAAGTATCTGAAGCTCCTTTGCATTTGGGCAGTGCCAGAAGTGGCAGATGGGAAGTGGCAGAGGATGTGGGGATGAGAAGGGCTGCTGGCGAGACATGGAAAGAGGTGTCCTACCTGTGAGTGCCTACCTCCTGACAGTGCAGGCTGAGAGAGACAGTCTCTGCATAGGGGACTACTGTGTGTCCTGAGCACTCCAGGGGTACTGGGATGTTTGAAGGGCATAAGGGCATGAGCCACTGCTCAGCTGCTGAGTGGTCTGGGCAGCACCATCTGGTCAGAGGCCAGAGGACAAGAAAACATTGCAGCTGAGAGATGTGAGATCTTGGACTTGTACCCAGAAGGGTGGTGTGGTCTTGGGTACTGGAAGGAAAGCAGCCAAAATTTAGTTTGTCATCAGCCTCTGGGCTCTGTGGTATAATCTGGTGCTTAAAGGCAGAGTGGTGGCAGTCCTGACACAGTTGAATACCTCAGGCTCAAGCTGAACAGTACTGCTCACTGCACAGCAACAATATCCTTAAGGCAGCTGTGTGTGGTAGGAAAACAGTAAGATCCCCACATTTTCTCTGTTTGTCTTCTCTTTCCCCTCTGACCCCAGGAATTGTGCCACTTTTGCTATGCTAGATGTAGCAAGACAGCAGCTGGCAGTGCTCTCCCCAGACTAGTTCATTGCCATGGGGAGCCAGCTTTTGAAAGCAGTGGGGACTGAAGCCCTTTGGGGGATCTCAGAGCATGCAGAGTCTGTGCTGCATCATCAGACCATGTGCTACAGAGCAGAAGAATCAAGTTTCTACCCTGCACCCCTAACATGACTGTCAGACCCAGCTACCCCCATGTGCAAAGCAGCAATGCTGTGCAGAGCTGAACTTACTTGTCAAAGTAGATTAAGCCCATCATTCCCCACAACACAGAATGAAAGCAGCAGTAAGGTCTGCCATATCAAGAAATCAGCTGAAGTCAATGTAAACAGCATCATCTGTAGCTGGCTTGTACTGCCCATCTCTAGGAGCTCTGACCTCCTTTAAAAGACATCTGTAGAAAGCTACTAGCAGAGCTAAGTGAATCACCTCTCTCCTGGCTTTCACTGTAAGGGAATCAGGAACCTACCCCTTTTATTCCTCACCTCCCTACCTAAATCCCTTCTTAAGGATTAAGCTCTTTCCCAACTATTGGAAAATCCAGATCCACATGCCTGACCTACACACATGGGCCCTGTTGATAGGGAGTGGAGGGGGATATCACATTTGTTTCTCTGTTAAGTGAAGGACTAAATGAAGCTGAGTCACACAAATCCCTTGGTTTCCTCACACTCCACTCCCTTTGCTTTGGGGAGCTCCAACATGCTGGGAGGGGAGATAACGTTTGGCAACAGCAAAGAGGAGTGTGCAGGAGAAGAAATAGGGAAGTTCACCTCCCAAAAATTACTGTAAAATCTGACTCTCAAAGATAGGCTGCTGAGACTGGGAGGAAGTGGAAAATCATCATGCCAGGAAGGCTCCATTTGCCAGTCAGAGAGCAGAAAAACTGGTCACTACCAGTGGGGGTCTCCTGTTTTGTTATCTCTTCCTGCTGAGCTGCCCAATGGGAGGATGAGGATTTAGTCAGCCATGGCCTCCCCACTTCCATATGCTGCCTCCCTCATTTTCAGCCAGGATACTTTATCCTGCCAGAGAGTTGGTGCAACCAGACCCTGCAGCCCCCTACAAGGCCACAGCAAGAGCACAGAGGGGTGTAGTGCAACACAAGATGTGCTCTGGTAAGCCCCAGTGGCCACTGCCAGCTGGTCCCTATTAGAGCAGCTCCCAGGATGCTGTAATCTCTTCTCTAATATTGCTCGAATCAGTGCTGGAGCCAGCTCATAACCTGTCCTCAGATCAGGGAGTTATAATTAATTGGCTATGGCTCCCCATAGGATCCTGGCCTTTGCAGTTTAACTTGAGGCTAACTAACACTTCTCCGAGGCTAATGTTGCTGTGATTAGTTTTTCCCGTGTGCAAACCAGGACTGTTAGTGCAGCATGTTAAATAGACAAGATATGAGGAAAAAAGTATGTGAATTACTGTAAGTTTTGACTACTGTTCAGGCAAGTTTCAACTGCCTGTTTGCCACAGTATGAAGGCCCTGCCTCAGTGAGGGACCTATAGAGCTGAGGCCATACATAAATCGAACCTGAGCAATGCAGGAAAAGTACAGTATGCATTTTTTCCGTAAAGGTAACAGTAAATAATCTACTAAGTTAATGGTTCACTGATGCAACTCAGTTTAAGAGGTGGAAAAAACCTAGAGATGTTTTATCTCTGACCCTTGACTTAGGTTGGAGATACAGCTTTAACTGAAGAGCAAAGGTTAACTGTAATAGAAAATGTCTGCATTACTATAGTTTACAAACCATATTCTGACTTTTCTGTCACAATGAAGACAACTTCTCCAATGGCAACAGAGCCATAACAAGTTGATTGCAGAGAACTATTTGACCGTGTTTCTTCAGAGTACTGTGGAAGAAGACAGGAGCAGGTGGAAAGAGAAGACTTGGGGAAGGAGAGAGGCTTTCTATTCACTTGAAAACTATGAAGAGAAAACATAGTCAAAAAAGCTGTCATTGTTGTAAGGAACATCAGCTTTTAAATAACTAAACACAGTAAAATTCATGTCTCAAAAGTTGTGTCCATTCACAGCTTTCAGTATGGGCTCAAAATTCCCCTGCCAGACAGAGCGCAAGCAAAGAAGCAAGATGCAAAATTTTAGCCAAACTGCAGGAACTCTTCAGGCAAATGTTGCCCTTGGGCAGCACAAAAATGTAAAGGAGAGTGGAATGTATCCAGGGGCCCACCTTCCAAAATGCAGCCATGGGTAAAATACTGATATTTCCCAGCTGAAAATCTAACAAACACAACATAAGACTGAAGGTTTCTGCCATTGCTTTTTTGACTGACAACTGCTAATATCTTGGGGCATGATGATGGGAAGAAAAGTCATGTAATACATTGACACACCAATACTGAGCTAACTGGTCAGCTTGCACGGAAATAGTGTGAAATAAAATTACAGGGACCAAAAAAAATTATTAAAAAAAAAAAAGAACACAAATATTTGAAAGCAGTCTTTCTCCACTTAGAGGAATTTCCATGTGGTTTTCCTGGCATTGTCTTTTGGAAAACTCTGGGGTTTTGCTACCCTTTCAACTTCTGGAGTTCTCACAAAACCTCTAAACCAGGTCTCTATTTATAATAGGAATTTTGAAACTATTTTTTGCATTCTTTTAGACTCATTCAATTCTTGACCCCAATTACATTGAATAATGTGGTTGTGACTAACATAAATACAGTTCCATTATAAATCAGGACATGTTTGCCTGGAGACAGCCCTTTTTCTTCCCCTTGTTCATGTTCTGCAGCTGTCCAAATACATTCCCATGCTCCCTGGAACCTGCAGCACTCTCACTGCCACAGCTGGTGAAGGCAGAGGCTGCAGGCTTCCAGTCCTTTGTGCCCAGCCATCAAGCCAATGCATGTTCCAGTTTACACTAAAACCTGAAAGGCTGGAAGAATGTTATGTTCCTGTGAGGGGTATTGGATCTCCCTTCCAGAGACGAAGGCTGTCCATGTCAGTCTGATAAAGATTCAGTAGCTGGCTGGTTGACTCCCAGGGGCATAGTTAAGTCTTGGCTTTACTGGAGCAAACATCTTACTGCTTCTCTATGCAATGAATAAATGATTCCAGGAATGCAATTGTAACAGAGTGTTCAAAGCTTTCCACAGCAGGGAATTATTAACAAGACAGCAATTGTCATCAAGTATCAGCAATATCACATTTGATTAGAGTAGAAAATAAAATCTTTACTGGTATTATGTGCTGGTGAATGCTGATCTTAACTGCTATGCTGCTCTGGTACCTCAGGCATCATATCAGCATCAGGAGAGTTAGGGGAATAAGAAGCCTAGCAAAGCATTTTGATGATCCTGTTACTACAATGGGTTTACATCTTTGGTGGATATGGGAAGAATGGCAGACATCCTCCAAATGCACTTGCGCAAAGCATATGACACTCTCCCACACAACATCCTTCATTTTAAGCTGGAGAGGCATGAGTTTAATAGATTGACCACTCAGTGAATCAGGAATTAGCTGGATGGTCACACTCAACGTGATGTGGTCAACAGCTTAACGTCCAAATAGAGACCAGTGGCAAGTGGTGTTCCTCAGGTATCGGTATTGGAACCAGCACTGTTTAACATCTTTATTGGCAACACAGGATCCCCAGGGATCAATATCAGGTCCAACCTTATTCAACTTGTTTATTAATGACCTGAAAGAAGGGCTAGAGTGTGCCCTCGTCCAGTCTGATGATGGTGTGAAGCTGGGGATAGTGGCTGATACACCTAAAGGCTGTGCTACCATTCAGTGAGACCTTGATAGGCTGGAGAATTGGGTGGAGAGAAGCCTAATGAAGTTCAGCATGGGCAAGTGCAGGGTACTGCACCTGGAGAGGAAGAATCCCAAGTACCAGTGCAGGTCGGTCTGACCTGCTGTAGAGCAGTTCAGCTGAGAAGCATCTGGGGGTATTGACGGATGACAGGTTGATTATGAGCCAGCAGTGTGCCTTTGTGGCTAGGAGAAACAATAATACCTTGGGGTGCATTGGGAGGAGTGTGGCCAGCAGGTCAAGGGACGTGATTCCTCCCCTACACTCAACCCTGGTGTGGCCACATCTGGAGTACTGTGTCCACAAGGATAATCAGGGGTATGGAGCATCTCTCTCATGAGGAGAGATTGCAGGAGCTGTGCCTGTTTAGTCTAGAGTAGAGAAGACTGAGAGGAGATCTCATTAATGCATATAAATACCTCAAAGGTGGGTGTAAAGAGGATGGTGCCAGACCCTTATCAGTAGTGCCCACCAACAGGATGAGGAGCAGTGGCCATAAGCTAAAACACAAGTTTAACCTCAACAAAAGGAAGAATTTCTTTACATTGAGGGTGGCAGAGCACTGGCACAGGCTGCCTAAGGGGATTATGGAGTATCCCTCTCTGGAGATATCCAAAGCCTGACTGGACACATTCCTGTGTGACCTGCTGTATGTTGCCCTGCCTTGGCAGAGAGGTTGGACTAGATGATACCCAGAAATCCTAATTCCTTTCTGTAATTCAAGGACATATCTGCTACTCCCCAGGCATCGGAGGAAGGACTTCTCAGCTCCTCTCTGAAGAGTGGCAGCCACTGTTCAACTTTGCAATGAATCATTAAGCAGTGACTGAGCCAGAAGGAGGGGATGGGACAGGGAAAGAGACTATTTCTCAGCCCAAAGCTGAAAATGAGGTGGCCTGCAGAATGCATGAACTTCTGCCTTGGCTGCATGACAAGTTGTAGACTTCAGCTATAGTTCAATAATAATGAAATGCACCATCACAAAATGTATACTTGCCTTGATCCATGACTGTGTAATATTTATGGTACTTTTCTATAGATTCCATGTTCACAGGTGTTGAACTTAGAGATTATTTATTCAGAGGCAGATTCAGATTCATTAAGATGTAAGAGGAGGTATTAGATGAACAACCCCACTGAGACTAACTGGACTGCTAGCTTTACTGCCCAACTCTATAACCTTCTGAAGAGAGAGGGTGACTGGGAGTAAAATACTAGAAGATTATTTTTAGCCATTGAGGTTTTATTTCAAAATACCTCCATGCTTTCAGAACATTGAGTTTAGAAAGTTCACCCATTAGAGTGCAGTACGTTGGCATGAAGTGAAAGTTTGCAGCTACACTTGATCCCGGAAACTCTGCAATACATGCTGAAGTGCAGTATCATAGTTTTGCAATTAGATTAACATTCTAAAAAAGAACTGAGATAAATTAAGAAATAGCTCTCCTACAATATGGCAAAGAGCTACAAAAATGTATGTGGAGTTTGCAGACAGCTGCTTTCCAGTCTCTTGGTCATTACTGTGGATGTAGCAATGGGGAAAAGTTAGAGTGGAGTGAGAAAGCTATCATGTCCTACTTTGGTCACTTTGTAGTAAGTTACACTGATAAAGCTGTCATTAGAGTGGAAACCACCTCTTGGTACCTTGAGAAGCCTGCATGCACTAATGGGGCTAAAACCTAGGCCCACTCATTGTGTTGAAGTGTTCCCTGCAGCAACACTGGGCCAACATCAAGGTAGCTAGCTTCAAGCTGTACTGAGAGGGCTGCTGCTGCAAAGTGTAGGTCTGACCATATTATCTCTTCCGTTGTGCAAGCACTAATCCTTGTGTGACTGCACAGGGAGCCAAATCTGGGAGCTGATCCCCATGAGCATCAACACAATGTATCAGCCAGCTTCTGTTCTCCACACCACTCTTATGCACTTACCTTGGGGCAACACAGCCAGTGAGACAGCTTTCTCAGAGCATCCCCCTCCCCGGATTAGCACAAGGCAGTCATGATGCTGCAGGCTAATAGGCTGTGCTGTCACGCTAACCTCATGAAGCAGCAGTCAGTGGGAATGAGATGACAGGACAGATGCTGAGTGGATATCCACATGGCATCTATCTGATGTACAAGGGTTCAAATGGAAAATTAGGTTGCTCTTATATGCCATTGTGAAATTTGTCCAAGTGTTTCACAAACATTTGCATCTTGGACACCTTTTAACATTTCTTCAGACACCCATGTTGAGCAAACTGGATACATATGTTTTCTTTGTAAAGTTTCCAAACACAATTGCCTCAATTCTTGTTTCAGTGTCAGTGGGAATCAGCTAGGTAAAAGAGCTCAAGAAGTGGCCCTTTGGGTAAAAGAATATTGCATATTATTTATCAAAAAGATCTTGTATAATATAATTTAGTGTTTTACAGTGGCAGGCATTTCACATGTATCAATACTTGTGTATTAATGATGCAAACTCGTCACAGGGCATGCCAGAGAAGAGCACAGCCTATGCATCTATTCAGAAAGGAGCAGCTGTGCCCTGGTGCTAGCCCTGCAATGTTTGCACACCAGTGTGGGTGATGTGAGGCCACATCACCTGCCATCTGCCCCCCTGAGCACTCCAGAGCTTCCCTCACGCCCAAACTAATCTGAACAGGAGCTTGCAAAGTGCCTCCCTTCTGGTCTTGCAAGCAGCACAGAAACCACCACACAAATGGTTAGAAGAGGTGACTTCACCTCAGTGCAGGACTGCGTTCAAGACAGAGAAATGGGTGGGACCCTGTTTAGCTCATCAGGGGCCACAGAATTTTTAGCCATTGAGATTTTATTTCAAAATACCTCCATGCTTTCAGAACATTGAGTTTAGAAAGTTCACCCATTAGAGTGCAGGCCTTTCTACTGAATGGGCGTTTGAGGAGGGGACAGAGCAGCGGTTGTATGATGCTAGCTTATTACTGTCCATATATATGTTGTGATTATGCTGTCCATATCCCCAATGCTGTCCTTATCCAATATGCATCTGACGATGTTGGTTCAAGTAATGGCAAACTGGTGCATAACCTATGCTGGAAAATAATGAGGAGTTTGCTCAGGGCTTAGTGGTTGGAACACAAGCCTTAGATCAGCTACAGAGGTGTAAGTCTTGCTGCAGTGGGCTTAAAGAGAGTCACATAGGAAGATTTATCCCCAAGATTATCTCTTACAGGATGTGCCTTGCAAGAGCAGGTTAAATTTGCATACCGAAACAGTAGGTTGCTCTTTTTCCTTGGAAAAATTTCAGTGATATAGTGCCAGAGCTTCTTTTACGTATACAGCAGTATGATTCTGTAGCTACTCATTTAAAATAGGCAGTTGGCAATGGCCTTACAACCACTTAACAGAGCAAGGTTTGCTCTGTTGTCTTGTTGTTGAAATGTGACTACCCTTCCTTCATAGCCTTCCTTCCCTCATGCAGATGCTGACCACAAGGAAAACCACAATGATAAAGCTGTTTTCTCTTATTAGTCCATTTTTGTAAACAGTTCTGAATGCATGAGCATAGCTCCTTAGTGTGTGTTAAGGAATGGAAATCTCCACACTGAGTTGAAACCCTAATAAACAAAACTAAGCTTCTTTAGCTAGAAAGAAGAATATCACCTACATAAAGCTGTATCGAGAAAATAAAGGGGAATTTAGAGGCAAAAATAATGGAGAATCAGCTCCTAATTCTTCCCATATTTACACTATTCTGATTTTTTTCTGCTCCACTGAAGCATTTTTTGTTTTCAAGCCCTTTTCTTTACTTTATTGAGTTATTGACAGTTAGATAAAATATTACAATATACCAAACATATCTAAAAAATAGGCCTGACTTATTAGGCTGAGTCAATTTAACACATTTTCCAAATTATACTCTTATAGTCTAATTTTAAACCATTTTAATGTAATTTTAAAAAGTTTCAGATTTTGGCAGAAAAAAAAAAAAACAACACAGCAGCTAGCAATGGCAGCATAAAGATCCAGCTGGCAAAGAGATTGAAAGGAGAAAACAATTTTGAGAAATACATTGTAAATAACAAGGAACTAAATATCTGCTCTAATGAAAGCAAATGAATTTTAAATAACCCAGCTAAATTGTTTATATGTTTTTTAAATAAAAATAATTAACCATCTTACAAAAATAAAACCTTCTTTAGTACAATGTACTTACAGAGGCTCTTGAGTGGAAAAGCTTTCTACTGCTCTGGCTTATAGAAGAAGCATGCACAAAAGAAATTCCTCCTGTAAAACCACATACTAAAAAATGCTGTGTTTTTTTCTCACATTGCTCTGCAAAAATTATTAACAAGTAGCTTTCTTAGATATTGATAATTAGTTATTAACTGTCTTAAATACAGATATGCAGAAAACAAAAATAAAACCAAGAATACAGCTGTCCTTTTCCTGCCATTGCCACAGCCAGTATTTTGAACTGACTATGAGATGAACTTTCCTTACCAAAAGGAAGAGTATGGATGCTTCCAGAGATACCTCTAACAGAAGAGGTTAATGTACCCTGAAAAGGGTATACTAAGACCAAGTATGGTCTCTCATTTTTTCCACAGAAAAGTACAATAACTGAGACAAAAAGAAGAAAAGTTGAAAGCAAAATATGCTCAACTGAAAATGAGAACCTTGATCTGGAAACTGCTTAAAATATGTCTCAAATGTAGGCAAATATTCTGGATAAGCTACACCTCACATCAAGTATCTCCATGTCCTTCCAGCATGGATGGAAATTTTGGCACAGGGAATGCTTAACACAGTGTATCAGATGTGAAATAGCTCAGTTGGGAGCAGGGTCTTCTGGGTACAAATAAGCTCACAAGAGCCTATTTCTCAGTTCCTGATGATAAAACACCCATGCTTGACCTTGGGCTTTAGCAGGTTTTTGGGTTTAGGAGACAAAAAACCCACTTGCTTTTCAGATGGATACAGAACTGTGTAGCTTTGGGGAAAGAAAAGCCTTTCTGGATATTAGAGCATCATTCCAGCTACAGCCAGAGGAAATTCCTGTAAAAGAATACACATATAAGGCAAACAAACCTCAAACTCTTTAATGTCTTCTGGCCTCTGGCAGCAGGAATGTACTGTTAGGCAACTGCAGAAATTGATGCAGAATAAGACAGAATCCTGCAGGTGCCACCCTCCAGGGCCTCCATCACTGGACACGGTACCACAGAGTGGCCACACGCACTCCTGCTACCTTGTAGCTGAGGTGCAGTAGGTTGCTGCTTGCAGAGCAGCCCACATGCTGCATCCCAGATAGAGATCACTGTAACAAGTGGGAGACAGTCCTATTGCTGGATAAACACTCACTCCACCTAGTTTGACATATGAGAGACCTCTTTAATCTAAGAGTTAACCAGTAACAGTCAATGTAGAAAACTGAGATGTCAGGTATTTTGGCAAAAATCAGGAGCCAAAATGGCAGCAACTTGAAAGTGTGAATCCTAGTGTTGCTGTGCTAGAACAACTATCCTGCTAAACCCACAGAGTCAGTAGCAACAGTTATTTGGGGTAGCTATGTCTACCAGAATTAGGTAAGATGACAGTCTACAAGATCTGCAATGATTTGACTGTCATTGAAGTCAGTAAAATAAATAGTTTCCTTGCAAGATCAGCGATGGGGAGCTTAAATGCATAGACCAGCCAGCTCTCCCTTGTCTCCTTCCAACTGTGCAAATCAATGCTATGAAGATAATACAAAACCTTGCTGGTGGAGGTTCTGGGAGCTGGTCTGCTGGCCATCTGAGGTGAAGCCATAGCCTCATGCTCCTCATCAGTCCTCCCCTCTATTCATGTCTTAGCATGTCATCAGATGAGTACACTCAATAGCATCTGCTACTGATAGAGTGATTGAACAGCGACAGATGTGCTCAGAGGCCTCATGATCAGATGATGCTAATGAATGTGGAACTGGTCTGGGAGGTGCCTCTCGCCAGGGACTCCTTAGGTTAGAGGCTACTGACAAGTGTCTGTCTTTTCTTTCCTCATGGCTGTTCGCTCCAGCCATCGCAAGGCTTATTGCCAGTGCTCCAAGCAAGGAAGGGCAGCACAGCTGTCCAGCCAGGCTGGCATGTGCATAGACTTAATTTGAGCAGCACAAAAACTAATACCAGGAAATGGTTTTTGTTGTTCAAATTTGCTCTGATTTCAATATGTTACCTGGAAAATGACTGTGGTGTGCACAATAAAAAACTAGGAAAAAACAAATCAAAGGGTTAAAGAGATACAGCATTATAATTGACAAGATATTTATAACATTTGGTGGTTATTTTTCTTCAAGATTCTGCCAAAACCAACCTATAACCACAGCATTCAATTTTTCAAGTGTATTTGCCTGAGGCAAGGCAAATTTTTGCACCTACACACATGGGCTTTTTCCAGGCATGTATGTGGCTGTTGTGAGTGCTATTATCCTTCATTAAAAGTGATAGATCTGCAAGATAAACAGGCACGGATTACCATTCCCCAGCTGAGTCTGGATCTATTACGTAAGTAGTCACTCAGTTTCTGTAGTTCAGCTTTACAAACATGAAGTTAGATGTGCTTTCTCAATGTCTCTCATCACATTATAATTTCTTTTCTCTTTACCTGGAAACTCTCATAATTTTTCAGAAACCAAAACAGTTTATCTTACTAAATGCTAACCAAGTACTGAAAATACATACATTAACCTGTGGAGTGTTACCTCAGCAAAACCTAACTCAGTTCCAAAGCAGAAACCTTTTTCCTCAGAAAATACTCTAGGTGTGGTTACAGGCTCATGCAAGTTTGTTTTTCAGTGAAGTTCATGTAGGATTTCCCTTTGTGGTGCAAAAAAATCAGTAGTCTCATGTTGTGAGAAAGCTGGTCTGAAGTGATGACAGGTTGCCTAGATATACCAAAATGAAGCAGGATTTTTATTTTTTAAGAGAAAACACTGTCAGACATTAAACAGACTTAGGCAAAGATCTAATTCTCACAGAAGTGGTAATATCTCTATTTGTTCAGTGAGCTTGCTTTTAGCTTCCATTCACAGCTAATGTCTCCAGCTTACATTATCTATTGGCTAGCATGAAAGCTGCAAGCGAGCTACTTAAATGGCCTGCTTTTATCTCAAAGCACCGCAGATAGTTCCCATCTCCACAAATGAAATCAATGCAAAGAGGACAAGGCAGGAGGATACAGGAAATCATAACTTAATATTATTTGCAGTATAGAAAAGCTGACCTAATTTTTCTTATTATTCATACACTAAGTGCTCTGGGGGCAACATCTGGTCCATAAGTGTCAGCATTAGGCTGGAGAGATGTCCATGTGCAGTAGGCAAGTGGCTAACTGCTTTTGCTTGCACACCCATCCACACAGCCCAAAGTACATTATTCTTACGTACAATGGCTCAATTATGGCTCTGCCTCCAGATGTTCATTTCCAAAGCCATGGCAAAATCCTGCTTCTCAGCCCCCTGGCTGAATTTGCCATGTAGGGAATTAGGGCTGGCTGGAAAAGTGCTATTCCATTTTCATGCAAAATAATTTCAGTGTTTTAAACTTGTCTCCAACACAATACAAGACTAAACAAAAAACTCTCAAATATCCTGGGAGACCAAGCCCTGCATCATCAACTCAATAGTCAGCAGTAAGGGCACTCATTGATCTGTGGCAGACTCAGGTTGAAGTCCCCACTCTGAACCAGGAAAACATGGACTTGAATCTGGATCTCCCACATCTCGGATGAGTGTCCTAACCGCTAAGCTTGGGTGGAGCTCTTCCTCTTGCTTTACCCCACCCTGGATCTGATGACATTTTTACTGGAACAGATATATTTGTGTGAAGGGGAAAAAAAAAAAAACAACACAAAGCCCCAAACTCAGGAACAACTCTGATATGAAAAAACACTTCTGGGTATTTCGAATCTGTCAGGATCTGGATTTATTCACCCATTCTGAAAATGGGTAAAAACACGATGCCTACCCTCTTTGAAGGACCCCATTAGCAAATACAAGACAGGCCTGTTCTGCAGTAGGAGAATGGGACTTGTCCAGTGAAATGGAGGGAAATATGTCCATTGTACATTTTAGAGTGCTCTGCAGGACTTACTGACCAGCAGCCAGTGCAGGAGGACAAAGGAAGAGATGGTGCAAAGGGTTTCAACAGAATATAGGCTGTCCCAACACTTTTCCAGTCACGGAAAAGACATTGTAGGAGCAAGGAGGATACATATGGAGGCTCCTTTAGCATCTTTGTGGTATGGAGGGTAAGGCAAAGGGTCAGTTGTATCTCCTCAACTGCTTGAAGGGCAGTAACATCTAAGCACTGGGAGGTAGGCTGAGGGCTTTTCAGGTAAGGATGCCAAGCACTTCAGCTGGTTAATTAAGCCAGAGTCTTCATGCCCCAAACAGCAGCTAGATCCTAGCTTGGGGCATACCTTGAGCCTTCTGAGTGTGGTCCCACTCCTATTTTTGTACCATGAAAATTCACTGAGAAGACTGCTGTGAAAACCAGCATCAGTTCCAAGGAAGCTGCCTGCTTGTCTGTTCAGCAAGTGTGAAACATAACTGCGTTATGCCAGTTTTGTGGGGAGGGAATTACAAAACTGCCTGACAAGCTGCCATGGATTTCACTTAGGGTCAGCCCAGCCTTCCCTCAGCAAAGTCCCCAGTGCCTGACCACGCTTAGAGCTCAGCCATGCACTGGGCTTCATTCTCTTGGTAGGGCTCTTAACATTTTTATAGATTTTATACATATGAAATTAAAAGCTCATGGTTTTATGTACTCAGAGGTCAAAGAAAAAGATGTACTAAATTTCCTAGAAGTTATTTCTACTTTTTTCTTCTTTTTTTTTTTT